>OOFE01041653.1:0-14411 GCA_900323365.1 Monocentris japonica | reverse complement strand
AGGGACCGAGTCGCCAGCTTGAGTCCCAGCGAGGGCGAGGGAGAGGCAGGAGGAGGTGGAGGCTCGATCCACGGACCCTCCTCATTGGAGGAGCGGCAGGAGCTGCTAGGAGGAGGGAGAGGAGGAGAGGAAGAGGAAGAGGGAGGAGGCAGGGAGGAGGGACATCACAGAAGCTCGATTGTGATTGGAGGAGGGCAGCAGAGGAACAGCGGGCTATTGGAGGATGAGGATATGGAGTGTGTGACGAGTTTGTAGGGGTCGGCTTAACGGATTTGATTGGCTGACTGGCCCCTCTGATATCATCAGAGACTGACACTTGTCAGCGCTGGGTAACAGCACCATGGCTGGCTCTGTCTGTCCCCACCCCTCACACACACACACTCACACACACACGGTCTGCCTCTCTGCCAGATGTAACCTTTTTGGACAATGGTGGCCAGCAACACAAACCTAATCACCTGACCTAGTTATGATGATTTCATTGGTTTATTTGAGTGTATGTGTTTGAATGTTTTGGAGTTTGCGTAGTGCAGTATACCACACTATACACTATACTTTATGAGTGTATGCTTGTATGTGTGTGATGTATGTGTGTGTGCGTGTGTGTGTTCTCCACACCTGTCTGAGTGTGTCTCTAAAGTGCCTCACAGTTTTATCATGTCTGCAAAGTGTGAAGAGCAGAGTAGTAGAGACAAGCAAAAAAGGGAGAGGTGAAGGTAACATAGAAAGAAAAAAAACTGAAGCAGGAACTCTATTTACTGATTGTTTGGAGTCACAGTGTGTCTGTCGTTTTCATTTCCTACATCAACCTTGGTTTTGTCACTGATGTTTGTCTGGCCGCCATGGAACATGGGGACAGCGGACCAGCTTGGAGGGGGGTCAGTTAAAGATTCAATTCTGACCACACCCGCTCGAGGTCAAAGGTCAACTCCCCCTTCTTGGTTCACTGATGATGAAGCGCTGTATTGAGTAAACAAGGGCGAGGAAAACCCTGTTTGAAATCTCATTTCTCCTCCTCTTCCAAAGCTGGGAACCTTGGAGCACAGCCCTGCCAGCCTGGGGGTAGGCTCAAGCTGACAGACCACCCCCAGCCAAGGGGGAAGGATTTGAGGGACGGACCAGTAGCCACAACAGGTCTGCTGTAGGGGGCCATGGACAGAGACACTTTCTGGCCAACAAAAAGCCAACCAGCTCTTCAGTCGCTGACCAATACGAAGCCAGCGAGAGACGAACTAACCTTGTCAGTCACCACAATCTGGCTTCGCCTCCTCCAGCACTATTCCTCTGTTGGCTGCGCCCACTTCCTGCACCAAACAGGAAATAGGAAGAGCTTTTGGTGGCTAAGCAGAGACAGCGAGCCCTCTTTTCTGCCTCATACCTCGCCGTTCCTCAATCCTCCCTCTCTCCTTCCTCCTTCATCTCTGGTTATTCCACCCATCCCTCTTCTTCAATTGCTGGGTTGAGTTCATGTTTGCTTTTCAGCCCCTGGGAGGTGTGTGTTAAACAGGTCGAGAGAGAAAGAGGGTGGAGGAAAGAAGGGGTGTGACAGATTGAAAGAAAAAAGACTCGGGACATGGATCTGCAGAGGATCTGTCCATCAGTCAACCTCACTTCCTTCTCCAAAACCCTCCTCTTCCTCCCAGTGTGGAATCCTATTGGATAACAACCACACACTCTCTCTACAGACCACACCCACTATGTATTTAACAGTTCAGTATTGTGCAAAACTGGCTAGCCATGACTATTTTGTTTTATATTCATGATGCTATTGGTTTAATTTATCCTTGATTTGTTTGCACAATCGGGGTGCTGGTCCTATAAATGTATTTTTGCTTGGTTTATTTTAGGAGAATTTTAAGAAGTTTTAAGTATCGAAGCCTGTGTGAGCAGGGTGTAGTGCGAGTGTGTGAACTATATTTGTGCGTGTGTGTGCGCGCGCGTGTGTGTGTCTGCATTTTAGTACAGGATGTATGTGTATGTGTATGAGTGTATGTGTGAAATAGTGTGTGTATCTAAAAGGGGGTCTCTCTCTCTATCAGTATGCACCTTTTACAGATTGTATCTATTTATTTATTTATTTTTCCCAGAAGAGAAAAAATGTGTGTGTGAGGGTGTGCGTTTGTAAGAGTGTATGTTGTTGAGTGTATTCTAAAAAGCAGAGTTTAAGCCTAGACAGTAAATTAAGGTAGCATTATAAGTATGGTGTGTGTGTGTATGTGTGTGTGTGTGTGTGTGTGAGATAATGGGCCTCCTTAACACAGGGTTACCATGGACAGGCATGCTTCCAAAGCTTTGTGTTTCTTTTAGCATGGTTTTTACTTTTTAGCCAAGCTGCAAAGTCAAAAACCACTCTATCTTCAAAAATCACAGGAAAGTTTTTTTTTTTGTCTCTCTTTAGAAGTCTAGTTAGGCGTAAGGTCTCCAGTGAGGTTATGGTGACGGTTAGGCTTATTTTGGTGATGAGTTCCTGCGTTGCAGCTTGGCCAGAAGGTAACAAGCCTTTGGCAACTGCTGTTTGTTGTTCTTCATGGCGGATGGTTGTTCTGAATGGTGAACTACTAAGGTCACACTGCCACAGTGACGCCTTGTGAATGAAGTGGGGGGGTGACACCCTGATCGACAAGCTCGGCACACTGTATAGACATGATTTCACCATTTAATCGTAGTTAAAACTTCACATGACCTATGAGGGCTGGTGGACAAACACTGAGGTCTGCTCACATCACAAAATGTTATGATTTACGATCATAATTGGAGCTAAACTGTGAGGCTTTTCTGTAAGATTGCTCCAAGTTGTCAAAGACAGGCCTGTCATAGAGTGTATGTTTGGCTTGTATGGTAAATAAACCACAATACAGAGATTCCAATTATGATTGATGATGATGATGATGATGTTTAATGAAATTGTCCAAGATCATTGGAATAACATATGTGAGTTTGTACTTTTCTGTAGACATTTCCCAGCAACGTGAAGTCAAGGCTAAGCAGTATAGACACCTCTTCTTTGGGTAATTCAGACCACTTACCTCTGTAAAATGGTGGGTGGGTCACAGTAAACCCTCCTCCTCCCCACAGCAGTGTGCCAACCTCCTCGACTACCACTGCACGACTTCTTTCCTCACAGTCCAGTGCAAGGGAAGAAAAAAGACCCAGTTTCAGTCTTAACATTTAAAGGGCACCCCCTACTGGGGATAGCAGTAGTTTTGAAATATTGAATCTTCATTTTCAGTTGTGAAATGGGTGTTTTCAGCAGGGGCATCAATTCACTAAGCCCTAAGCTATTGGAAAGTCCCTGTATGTGATATCATTTTCCAACCAAACCTGCTTATGTTGACTAATTTTCTGTGTGGACTAATGACTGATGATTGAGAAGATATGACAATTATTTGGTTAATGTGATAAAGTATTGGATGATTATTGGATGTAGGTCACCAAACTATCAGCTTAGAGGGAACTCCCCTGGTGTGATTTCTTTGGGGTTGCTTTGGACAAGGCCTCCAAATAGATTTTTTGCTTGTTCTTTGCTCTCCATTCCAACAATGATTTGTACAATTTGTACAATTACAATTTGGACTCACTTAGGATAAGGTATGGCCATATTATGCCATAGCCAAGGTATGGTACTCAGGCCTCAGTACATTACACAGGGGACAGCTCTGTTTCACTTTGGTATTGCAGCCTCCATAAAAACCATTCACCTGATGACATCAGTCTTTCATCATTAATTCCCGTGCTCAACGGCCAATTTTATCAAAAGATCTGATGGGCTTTTAGACTGAAATCCTTCAATTCAGTTTCCATAGATGTCACAAAACATGTTATAATCTTAGCCACTGAAAGTTTGTAAAGTGATTGTTGCCACCAACAATGGTAATGCCAAGTCAACTGGACTCTAGGCTCTAGTAGTGAAAAGATGTATCTGACACCACTGCTCGCATAGTGGAGATATGCCACAATGGATGTAGTTGGCACAGAAAAAGGAGTTCAATACGACTTCAAATTCCTTCCCAAAGAATCTGAATGTGGTATTGCTGTGGCCTTTCACCAGTCAGGAGTTTTTGAGGATGCACTCTCTAAAATTCTCTCCAAAATCTAAATTTATTAAATCTCTGAACGTCAATCCAGAGATTCTATCACATGGCAGCTGATGGCGCTCAAATCAACCGCTAGTTTTCACGTTCATTTACCATCCACAGGGCTAACTACAGTGTTGTTGTTACTACTACATCTTAAGCAGAGCAGGCTTTTGGCAGGGAAAGGTATGCATGTACACACTGCCATATAGTGCATCCTGTGCCACTAACAGACTTCTGACTTTATTATGCAAACTAAATGTGGATGTTGAGTGTATATCTAGCAGCAGTGCTATTGTTGTTTTGTGGTCATGGTCATACTGCGGGCCCAAAGGCATACCTTCACATTTTATATTTTAGTGTGTTGTTTCTCTTAACCAGGAACTTTTCACGTCATAGAAAAAACTGTCTTTAGGATTTCTCTCCGTTACGTCGCGACTGCCTTGTTAAAATTGCTAGGATTCTTTTTTGAAATCATTACCGTTAGCTAACAAGATAGCTTGCAGCTAGTGGTACACATCAGTGTCAATAATGAATGCTAACAATGATAACAAGCTGTTTTTTCAGTCAAATAATAATTCTAAATTATTAATTGTAGAATTTACAAAGTCCATTTCTTTTTTGGCATGGTAAAGGATGTATCTGCTCAGTGCTAAATGAGTGAAGCTTAAGACGGAAAGAAGGAAAGGATCGGGTTTCAGTGCGGGTCTGAGCTATTCATCACAATCTTTATGTTTTGTTTTTGTTTCCCCACTTTGTTGAATTTGCCAGGATTGCCTCTCAAAGGTTATTTATTAGATAGACCTGATAAGTATTAGGCCTAAAATGATGATTTTAACCATTAGTTCCCGGTAGGCACCTGAATTGTGAAGCAGTAGTTATTCAAGTTGTAACAATGGAGTGTTTCTGCCTCCTACCAACCTATATAGCAGCAAGTGTGACTAAAGCAAATTCTACTCTCTTGAACTGGCAGGTAACCAAGTTTGGCAACAGACATACACAGTCATAAAATCATAATCATAAAACAATAATTCATCAAATTACTTTAATCAAGTAATTCATTTATAATGGTTTCCACTCGATGGATAAACGTGAGGCTTGGCTGTGCTGGTAGGTTATTAATGATCCACTGAAGGGATGATTTGCAGAACAAAACAGACGAACAATGTCGGGTTAACATGAAGAAAATCACTGGATGCTGTTTGAATCTCCCTGTTTGCTGAAACCCTCCACAGAATTGCTCCGATTACTCTGGACTCTGGGATAGGAAGGTTTCCACAAGGTCATATAGCAGATACAGCTTCTCAACATTAAAGTTAACATCGTGATCGTTAATGGCAATTATTTGATATTTTAGAAGAGAGGAATCAATGTGGATTTTAAGGAACTACAATATATACTTTTGGTTACAACTGACCGTCTACAGCTTTAACATATATGCCCAATGCTCATGAAAGCATTTGGAAATGTTTCACCTCTTACCCTCAGAGAGTAAAAAGCTAGTGAATAAGGTAACACACACATACAGCACTACATTCAGTTTATATGGTTTTCTTTTGTTTGGTGTCACAGCTCCACTCAGCAGACATTTTATGGCAGTTATTGAGTGTCCTTATGAGTAAACAGTCACTTTACTTCCTTTGGGGATGCAAAATTGCGTATGTGAAAGCAACCCATAGAGACAGGACCACAACACTACAGGCACACACACATAACTCAGTCAGTGTATGCATGTCAGCGGTGCCAAACCAGGTTTAGCTGTGCTGTCCTATTGTGAGGCTCTTTGGTTTTAGGTAGATGCTGGTGGGAGAGATTCAGAGGCATGTGGCGCCTCCGTGTGGATTGGAGCAGCATTGCAGGTTCTTTACGCTATGTAGGTCAGCATGGACTGTGAGGTCTTGTGTTGTAGTTTATGGTGTGAGTGGGTGTGTTCCTGCATCCCACAAGATATGCAAAAACAATGCAATAACTATGACTGTATTCAAGGTTCCTGAAGTACATATAAAACTTGTGAAAGTGAAAAAAATCAATATCATAAAGATATGTTTTTTTTCTGTTTGTTACATTTTAAGTAAACTCAATGGTTTCAACCCCAGTGAAACCTAACATACTTGAAATCAGGTACATTACAGTGCAGTACAGTAAAGATGTATTTATTTATCTCTCTCGTGCCAGGGTGTTGGATCTATAGTCAAAAAAGGTGAATTGAGACAGTGACCTGAAGTTGGTGTTGCTTTAACATGGTTTTAACATCAAGGCCAATGAAGATGAGTTCCCGTGATGAGTAGATAAGTCAACAGCAAAAACTAACTTTACCTCCCTGCCCCAGTACTTTTTGTCTGTATCTTTCTATCTTGTTTATTTCGAGTTACAGTTTTTTAAATGGATTGAGCTACCTGGGTGTACCATCAGTATTGCATGAGGTTCACATTTTGACATTTCAGTGTGCCATGTTTTGCAGTTGTTTTGATCGTTTTTTTAAATCAGGTAAAGTATCATATCACGTTTTGACTTTATGACAGAGTAGCTGTTTCTATTTTAGTGTACATAACAACTTTAAAGTCAGTATTCCTTCTCTAGTTGTATGCATTTTGACTGTGGAGAGCTGTGGCTGAGTTTTGGAAGCTGCTTTTGCATATCTTGTGTCCATGTGGCTCTTGGTTCACGATCTGACTTTTAACCCTGAGTGGCACGGATCTCGTCTTTTTATGATTGTCTCAACACGGGAGAAAAAACATAGCACTGTTTTTTATTCCCCTGTGTAGGCAACCTTGTCAAGCATTATTTGCTACATAGGGTTACAAATCAGATTTTCCTTTCCTCCATATATGCAGCCATCGTATCTTTTTCCTTCCCTCATTTTCTCTCCAACTTCTTTCCTCTTCTTGACATGGGCAAGACAGACCAATGGGAATGACTTGTACTCAGTGGAGCAGATTGTTATGTTACAATGCACTCACACTTTGAATTTGTCTGTAAACCAAACATTTATTTTGTAGTTTTGTCAGCCTACTATGATGTTAGCTATCCTAACATATTTGTCTGACTCCACTGCCAGCAGACGTCAATCTGGTAGCAACTGATGGCTTTGTATTGTGACTCAATATCAAGAGAAACTGATAGGAATACTAGCCAGTTAGCTGCACCCAATGGACGTTCACATGGGCCATGTGAATCTACTACTTTAAGATTACATGTAACTTACTACCATCCTGAGTTTCGCCAGTGAATTTAGTTTCTTAATTCAGTTTTTAATACAGACACGATTGGGCCGTACCCTCCAAAACGGCAGGTCAAATGGACAGACTCACCAGCTGCAGTCATAACTGACCCAAATGTAGCTGGTGCCTTGTGCTAATGCGTTGTCATGTTGCCACGTCCTAACCCAGTAGTGCTTTCCATGAGCAGGGCCTCAATTCCCTCAAATTAAAGTAGAGCTAGAGAATATAGACCGGTTTCTGACCACAATGCATTGCTGGTAGGTACAGAGCAGGTTTTTAGGGTTGTGTAAGGATTTTGGATGTTACAAGGCGGATGGATGCTAGAATGTTTTTTTGGATTGTCCAAGGTTTTTATCGTGCTGGGCTTTCAGCGTAGTATAAGTTCTGAGATGGTGAAATATGTATCCAAGTAACTGATAGTGTTTTATGTGCATGGGTTTCTCTCTCAAGGGGTATAAAGTATTGGTCCTATGTGAATGATAATATCTTTTGTCTCACCACTAGCCAATGATTGTATATTTTTATACACCGTATATGGCAACATATATATGAATATATAGTATTTAATCCACAGAATGTTAGGTTGAAGAAAAGGCAGGATACGTCTTTGGGAATGTATTTAGTGAAATGAAATCTCGGTTATGAAAATATGTTATGACTATAGGTCAGTATGAATTTATATGTTCCACTTTACTGACTATATTTTTGGTCAAAAAGGACCACAAGGAAATGATGTAGTGATATTTACTGAGGAAGAGACATTGGACATGTTGGGGTGATGGCAGGTAATGGATGAGCTTGGAGGCTTGGAGAATTCCCAGACAGTGGTGATTTTCACTTTCATAGAAATGTGGTTCGGCCAGCCCTGTCTTTCCTGAAAAATAATCTTAGCTGCAGAACCAGAATAATAGAAAAAATACTTCCTGTTGCACCATGTTAATCTCCATTACTACAGCTAAGACAGCTGGAAATCTTCTATCCATTACCAGTGATACTAGCACTATGATTATCTTTGTTCACTTCCTCGTGTACCATGCAATCTCCTGTGGCACAGCTGGCGCGTGGGCATGTCCGGCCAGACAGCTCAGTTAGTAGAGCATGGGACTCTCAGTCTCAGGGTGGTGGGTTCAATCCCAACATAGTGTCAACTATCACCTTTGTAAATCACTTTGGATAAAAGCATCTGCTAAATGACTGTCAAGTCTAAGTGAATATCTGCTCCATCCAGTCCACCTCTCTGATCCAAGTGCTAGGGTCCCCACAATGGGAGGAAACATCAAACTCACCTGACACCTTTGTTATGTTACCAGACATAGACAACTTGAGAAGCTCCAGATTGTGGTTGATAATCTGCCAATTAACCAGCCACAGCCAAACCTTTGCCAGCATTTGGCTGGTGGCTGGTGCTAGTTTCCCATCTTGATTGGCACTGTTCAATTTTAAGCAACAGAGAGATCTTAGTTCTAGATCTTAAAGCTGCTTCAGCAAAAACTGCCTATCAAAAGAAACTGAAGCATAGATTTCTTCATAGTTTGTTTTGTATTTTGTGAAGTTGGTTGAAAGAAGTTGAACTACCAGCAACCATCAGTGCAGGTCAGAGTCTGGACATTGTCTAATTGTAGCACTGAGAGACTCCTCTCTCTTTTACTAGTCCTACATCAGTGATACACACACACACACACATGTTGTTTTGGAGCTACTGAAGACATCTAACCAAAAATTCAACCTATCAAGGACTAGATCTCCCTGTGCTTTGAGCCATGAAAAACATGTAGCTTCTATTTTTTTCTTCCAGAAAAGGATTTGGATGACTTGAACTCAATCTTTTTAACAAATTTCTGATTGGACGCAGATAGGGAAGTGGTAGTTGCGCGGCTGGCCAATTAGATCATTTGTTCAGCATTGAGACCTAAGTTGACATTGCAGGCTCAAATCTGATTTTCTTCAACTGTATGGCACCTTAGTTCAATTTCAAAAGCGTAACATTAAATTCCAGCAGCAATGCGAAGATCAAATCTGTGTCTTATAAGTTGGATTTACATTTAGGGACAGAAAACCCTTTGTGGGACAGATCTGATCTTTTTATTGAAATCGAAACACATTAAAGAGGATGGCATCTGAGCCACGAAGGCACGAGAACTATGACCTCATGTCTGTGTGGAAGTGCCCATGAACGTGAAGAAATCAGATTGGAGCTGCGAGGTGTACGCTCTGAAAAAGGACGTGTCATTTTCAACAGATTTTTAACACACTTGCATATGTTGCTATTAATATCCGCTGTGTTAAAAAAAGTAACAGAATTGTGTGTTGTCCTAAACCAGACACATTTGTTAAAAATGGCTCACCTTTTTTAGGAGTGTAACTCAAGTGTCGAAGACAGAGAGAGCCAGGCGGGTTAGCAGGAGACTTAAAGATTTCCTTCTGTAGATTTACCATAGTTGCAACAGATGTATGTTATATTTTCTTGTAAATTGAATTGTTTGTTGATCATTGACAAAATATTTTAAGATGACTATTTTGAATATAGATTTTATTTTCTTTTTTCTAGGTAAAATCGACATAAGCCTGTAATAGGAATATAATTAAAAATGTGAATTCCCTTTTTCTGGAGAAACTAGAGAGCATCACCTCTTTGTTTTGCCGTTGTACAGATATTATTCTGACGTCGATGCGGACGGATGCATTTTGGAAATGGAAAAAGAGGTGAAAGAGGGAATCAATTATGAAATAAGAATACATATTACAAATGTTTTCTATTTTAGATATTCTATATCGAAAAACTATATCTACATTATAAGATATCAAATGACAATTTGGAGTTGGATACTGCAGTCTGTAGGATGACTAACATTCAAAGGAATTATTTTCCTCTTGAAGAAAGAGGCCCAGATCAGGTTTATAGGTGCCAAACTATGAGTTGCATTAAACTCTACATGTGCAGGCATTTCTATCTATCAGCTGAATGCTTCCCTTTAGTTTCAAATTCACTATTGATACGTTTCCTTCGTCTGTGTGTTTTGCCATAAGAAGGACTTTAGGGAGTAACAGAATACATGCAAAGGGATTACAATCTGATCACAAGACGAAGGTGACTGTGGTCCATGACATTTAATAAGACATTACAGACACGTTTGGAAAATTACTGGCAGGATTACTCAGAAACACAATCAGGGACTGAGGCATTAGGTTGGGAGATGATTGATAAAAGCTTTGTTATATGGTCAGTAATCATTCACAAATCAATCATCAACACATATACAGTAATACTATTTTATTCACAGCCTGTGGATTGGAACAAATTGTTTCTCTTCAGATTGGATGTTTATATTTTGGAGGTAAAGTCATTCAGATGGCCGTGAAAGTAACTAGATTACATCAACGAGTTTGTGCAATCCTGTGGATCCTGTAGATTTATATAGGATGTCCCCTGTAAGCAAAGTCTTCACCTTTGAACTCTTGGGAAGATTGGTGGGGCAACTGTGATGACTATAGACTTTATAACCACCCCTGGGACAATTTGTTAAACATACTTCTTTGTATGTTGAAACAAATTGTCCCAGGGGTGGCAAGCCCAGAAATGAACCACATAGATGAGATGCACTTGTTTAATAGGTACATAGAAATAACAGCTGGATCACCCATCATGTAGCAGCACCTCTCTATGTGAAAATTCAGGATGACTGTTAGTTTTGTTATGACTTCTAATACATATTTACCATTCATTCTTTATCATTATTATTGATATGCAGAGGTGCCGATGTGAATCAAAAATTGTAGAAGAGATCCCGGTTTCCACCAATATAAAAAGTTTGACTCCGAGATTGCTCTCTATCTTACCCCGAGGCACTGATGAGAGTTGCTTCACCATCCGGCTCCGTGCTCCGTGTCTGTTGCTAAGGACCTGGTGGTTTATAATGCCAGGGAGCTTCTCACCACGGTGACGTTCTGCAATCGAGGCGTGGCAGCAACATGGCATCTATGGTACAGCGTGGCCAAACTCTCTATTAGTGGTTCTGGCTTCACCAACACATGACATGAACACAACTTGTCCTCCATTTTCAGAACCTTCTGCTTGGAGTGGACTGACTGGTAGAGCCATGAACGTCTCTGTCTCCCTGCATCTGCTTCTTCCCTGTAGTTTTATTAATAAGAGCTGCTACGTGTTGATAATTATTTCTACACTGACGTCCCTCGAAAATAAGACGCTGTGACATTCACACTAGCGTTCTACCATATCTCCAATATCCTTACTAAACGTGAAAATGATATTTAGACTATTGGTTTATGTTTGGAGTCTTTAGCAGCCCCTTGAGGAAGAAGAAAAGCTCTTAGAGATCCAGCTTTCCAGCTATCTCATTTTCAACTATGATTTACACAGACATAAAAAAGTTTAGCTCTTTACTGGCACAAATCGGATCTTCAAAAAGCCATCTAGACTGGGAAAATTTTGATTCCAAGTGATTTCTTCATGTTTAGACAGACATGATGAGTTAAACCACAAAGAGTTAAAAATGAATAGGACTTGTATGCCTGTGTAAATGCAGCTTTAATGAATAAAGTTGGCCCATCTGAGAGCATCAGACTCTTAGACAATGGCTAGTTAGGCATGTTTGTTGAGTGGACAGGCCTCTTAAACAGAGCTGGTGACCAACCTGATGATTCAATGGACTTCTCCATATACAATTTGTTGTGAAGGCTTTTGTGCTCCATACTGGGTATACACCAGTGCTATTTCAACCTATGGCTCTGGTCTTCACTGGTCAGTATGTCTTATGATCTTGTTCGTGGTCTTAATTCGCTACTCATGCAGAGTGTTAAAGGGCCGCTGGCAGGATTGAGCTGTTTTTTTTTTCCATTGGAGAAAATTAATCCTCAAGTTTATTTTTTGGAGAGAGATATTCACACAGAGACCAACAACCTATTTGTTGTAATATTAGTAGTGGCGCTACTGTTAAATGTAGTAATTAATAACAGCACTATTTATGGTCATGAACTAGAGTGTGTTATTGTGCTTATGGTAGCTTTGGAGGCAGGTGGCCATATTGTAACTGAGTTGTCTCATATAAGCCACTTCCCCTCCACCATGCGAGGCATTCCGTTGGTTCTGAGGTTGCTAGGTGACACTGGCCCGACCTCATTTGGTTTCCTCAGTTACCTGTCTGCTTGGTGGCAGCTGCATGATTGACACACCCATTTCCTTTTCTTCTTCTTCTTCTGCTTCTTCTTCTTCTCATTTTTTTTCTTAACTAAAATCCTTTCTTTTTTCCGTTTGTTCATTCGTTTCATTTTAGATTTTAGAAAGGGAAAGAATACAAATGAAATTAATCAGAATATTAATTCAATCACTTTTTCTACTCCTATTTTCAATAAAAAGTGAAATGAAAAACCAAACAAAAAGTTTATTTGTAAATAGGTGATGTACAGTTTGTATCTGTAACTTGTCAGTCTGTCATTGGTGACAGAGTCTGTCTTGCTTATAACGCACGCTACCAGTAAATAAAAAAGGAAAAAGTATATTTAGACTGTATGGTCCCTTGAAAGCAAGTTTTAAATTAATCTCTGATGTATATTCCTGTAACATTGCGTTTTTATCTGAGGAATGATGTTATTAAAAAATTGCAAATAAATTGCATTTCCTACAGCTGTGGTTTTTTTGCTTCCCTTTATGGTGCGTCATGGAGTGAGCTGAAGTGGTTCTTGACATGTCGTTTAATTGAATGCAATAATTTGAGCTTCCTAGATCATTGTGTTTGCAAGAGAGCAGGATTTCCTTACAGCAGGACAATCGAAATTGCTACGCATTCCAGCTCCAAACCCCGATTCATCAGCTCTTCTGTGTCTACTGCGGTTGCGCCCTTCTGAACGGGGGATATTTACAGCCAGACTAGGGTTGATAAAGTTTTTTTGGTGGAATACTTATTTCCTGTCCACTAGAAGAAAAGGTTAGTAACTGTTTCTCTTTTTTCGCAACAATTATTTCTCCATAAACGTACAGACTCACTGTAATTGTTGCAATGGTTGTTACTCAGGATAAGTCTGGGTCGTTTGGAGAACGCAATAATATGGGCTATGAATTTCATAGTTGCTGGAAACGCGCTTTTCAATGAAGACCTCTCATTCTAAATATTTCATTATTATTTTCAGCCTTTATTTAACCAGACAGGTCACACTGTAAACACTCAGCGTTTTAATTAGTTTGTCAATTTCAACAAATTTTCAACTTGATAGTTATCAGCTTCAGAACTTATTAGTTCATGTCTTGTGACTTTTAATTGAAAGAACATCTTGCTCAGTTCAGTTTCCGCAGTTAACACTTCCTTCTTGTTTGAAGTTATAGGATGGAGATTTACTGTGTTGCAGCTGAATCATAGATCAACTTCTGATTAAAAATTAAATTAATGGTGATAACGGACCGGAGGTATCCATCTCTGCGTATTTCTTCCCACATGGCGAAATATTTTTGTGCCATATGAACTACTGACAATAAAAACAATTCTCAATAGTGAAAGAATAAATAATGTAACCAAAGGGATTGGTACCCAGGTTCTTTGTTCAGGAAGGTGGTGAAAGCTGTGCGTTACCAAACACCAATCAGAAACAGTATGAGAGTTATCAAGTAACAGGGATTTATTATACACAAGATAGTATCGACAAGTTGTAAAAATGTTCTACAGTGACATCAACTGGAAATAATAAAAAGGAAAAACACAATTAAGAGTTGACATCACTATAATACAATTGTGATAAAAGATAAATACCCTCGACTTAAAATGTCAGCAGAAAAAGAGATCTCTTGTTAAACAAATACACGTAGATTAAAATAGGGTTTGGACAGCATGAGTCAAATGCAACTTCATTTTAACAAACTACCGCAACTGGGGTTAAAAACCGTTCAGATTATAGTCCCGGCAACATCCTCGATAAAAAAGGCTGTTTACCAGTAGACTGGACGGATTGCAATTAAAAGTGATAAATAAGTTTCATGCTGAGCCAAAACCCACAAAGCCCTCTGCTGGTTTGCCACACCCAGGCTTTTATGTGGACAAAGAACACAGCACACCTGCAACAGAAGCAATCATGCAATCAGGGAGGGAGAGTCAAGCCTGACACTGAGTAG
>OOFE01041652.1:0-17531 GCA_900323365.1 Monocentris japonica | reverse complement strand
TGGTCCAGAGCGCTCAGGACCTCAGACTGGGCCGAAGGTTCACCTTCCAACAGGACAATGACCCTAAGCACACAGCCAAGACAACGCAGGAGTGGCTTAGGGACAACTCTGTGAATGTCCTTGAGTGGCCCAGCCAGAGTCCTGACTTGAACCCACTTGAACATCTCTGGAGAGACCTGAAAATGGCTGTCCACCGACGGTCCCCATCCAACCTGACAGAGCTTGAGAGGATCTGCAGAGAAGACTGGCAGAAAATCCCCAAATCCAGGTGTGCAAAGCTTGTCACATCATACCCAAGAAGACTCGATGCTGTGATCGCTGCCAAAGGTGCTTCAACTAAGTACGGAGTAAAGGGTCTGAATACTTATGTCAATGTGATATTTCAGTTTTTCCTTTTTAAAAAAATTGCAAACATTTCTAAAATTCTGTTTTCACTTTGTCATTATGGGGTATTGAGTGTAGATTGATGAGGGAAAAAATGAATTTAAACGATTTTAGCATAAGGCTGCAAAATAACAAAATGTGAAAAAAGTTACGGGGTCTGAATACTTTCTGAATGCACTGTAGATCAACTGGCTAAAATAAAAAACAAGAGGATAGCTTTATTTTGAAATGGGCTCTAGCATATCTTTATTCAGAGGAATTGACAGATTGGGCATGGATGACGTGCATGTAAAATAGATGCTGAAAATAATTGTATCACAATGATTTTCAAGATTGTTTTATTGCCCAGCTCAAGTTCACACTGGCCTTGTTTATTTTCTTAAGGCATGTTACCTTGACTGGATGAGGAGGAGACGGTATTTTAAGAAACCTTTTTTAAACAGTTAAAAACATTGCACTGCTTCAAATTAACACCATGCTGGTGTTGCAAGTGTTTCGTGAGATTGCTGCTATTGCCCCAATGTACAGAAAATCTTGTTACATCAATTGAATGTAGCTGTATTTCCGTCCGCTTTAGTAAAGTTAGTCCACACTTTCAAACGTTTTAACCTCTCAACCATGATTCAAATACACAGAATATAAACAGACGTTGATTGCTAGGTCACTGCTAGGGGCTGCTAGAAAGTGGCATTACACTGAAACAATAGCAGTACCATTTGTCTAGGAGCTTATCAGTATTTCTGTTCTGAACAATCAGGAGCCAGTACCTGATTCGGCACTGGTTCTCAATACCAAACCCTACCGGTCTATTTGTGTAATATATACCAGCTCATCACAAATACATCAAACACACCTGCATTTACTTTTTTCAAGTTTTGTTCTGTTGTCATTTTGTCCCTCAGTTAAACAAATGGTCCTGTTGGTTGACCTCTGTCATGCAGCATCAGTTGGGTTTACAAAGTTATTACCAGAAATACACACTCACCCTCTCACACACAAAGATACATGCACACTGGCTGAATAGTGGCCTAGGATAACACAGTGACATTGACTACAGTAAATGACCGCCTGCCACTGTATCTGCTGTGGTTGAGAGCTAGCTGGAGAATGCCATTAGCTCTAAACCCAACACTGTTGTGCTCTTATCATTGCCAAGTAATGCATTAATTCTTAGTTAGTTCAACTTAAAATGTTATCTTGATAATGTCTGACAAATGAGTCGCATTCCTGAAAAGCTGGACACTGAACTGAAACCATTGTGTCATTCACACCACTCTTGTATTGGCCATTGCTTGACTACTTTTTGGCATCTCTCTCTGTAAAGAAGCCTTTCATAGAGAGAACCATCTACCCTGCCTTGTCCGGTCACCTGAGCCACAAACACTCATGTGAGTGGGTTTACACAGAAAGCTTTTCTCTTGTTACAACAAACCTCTATAGTGTCACACAGCCCTGCCTTAGGTTTCACAGATGGGAGAGTGTATGAGAGGGAGAGTGTGTGTGTGTGTGTCACACAAGATAGTAAACTCATTTAAGGCAGTAAGGATCTGAGGAGTAAGATACAAGCTTTATGGCCACTGGCTGGTTTCTCAAAGCCCAGCTAACTTGAGCCCCTCACTGTGCCTACAGACCGCCAACAACAACTTGACTGCTGGGTTACCTCACTTCCATATCTTGTGATGCCAATGCCAACTGTGAAGTGGTTACCTACAAACTATCCAATACAAGCAGTCATAGCACTATTAAGGAAAACAAATTCTGGACAATGTCAGATCTGACTTTGTGCAAGAATTAATGAATAAAGTCCATGTGTCTTGCGACAAGATTCTCATTGGCTGGGTGAAGTAACGTGAAGCCACAGGAAACTGAAATCTGATATGCATAGAGTTGTGTTGTCCTGTTACCTTTTGGGATTTAATAAAGATCACGAAAGTTGAACATAATGTATTGGATGTAATTGGACAAGTTTTTCCCTTAACCCCATCTCAGGTTTTTACTCAGTGGGGTTACTTCGACATAAGCACATGCAATGTCCAAGAGACACTCTCAGACCTATCAGTGAAGTGTTTTCATTTCTATTGATACATTGGTTTCATTTGTAGCTTAAGACCAAAATGGACCAACAATAAATTCTGTCACAATTCCTGCTGGTAAATCTACAGCGTCACCCTTTCGACATATTCAGAGCCACTCTGGGCTCTGGCCAAAAGAGTAAGCGCAGCAGAGTATTGGAACATTTATAAGTGCAGCCAATGGTTTCAGGCTAACTGGCTAAACTTCCTAGCAAGCACACTGCCACTCCACAACAGTGAACATGACCTCAGACCACAAGTCCCCCCAGATGTTTTATTTTCATGATATCCAAAGGGCTTATTATGTTAAAATGCAACAGGTAATAGTTTATTGATGTGACATGATCCTTTTATCGTCTCAACTAACTGTTCAGAAACCCCTCTCACAATTTGTGCTCTGTTCCTGTGCGATGAAATTGGAGTACTAACATATTGTGTATGTTGCATACATTCGTACATACACTATATGGCCAAAAGTCAGTGGACACCCCTACTAATTATTGAGTTCAGGTGTTTCAGCCACACCCATTGCTAACAGGTGCATAAAATCCAGCACATAGATATGAAATCGCCATAGACAAACATTTAGAATTTATGGCCAAACACAGTCAAGACAAACCAGTTCTAGAAAAGCTGCATTTCTATGTCAGGCACAACGTAATTATAAACTCTGGTCTAGTGCAGAAAGACAGAAAGTCTACTGTGAGGGGTGACTGGGGGCTACAGTAACTGACATAAAGACCAACACATCTATCTGGCATATATAGCAGATGTGGAAGCCACATTTAAAATGGGCACAACCAAAAGAGAATGATACACACCAGGGGAGAGAAAAGAAAAGGAACTCAAAGGTTTAGGTGGTGGATATAGCTACCAAAAAAGGATATTTTTACACTGGCCAAATCTATTTTTGTATTGACTCTGTGTACTCTGTGAACCAAAATATCAGATACCGTTAAACGATCAATTGTTACCTCATTCATGGAAATGCGTACATCTAAGACTTACTAAAGTCAGTCTGAATCAGTAGGCTAGATTAGGCAATAGCATTGTTTGCAACCTGATACACAATTTATTAGCCCACATTTCACAACAGCATGTATACAGCACGATGGGTTGCAGCAGCACAGCATGGCAGGAAGTACACAATAACTACAAGACCAATTCTTAGAGGAGAGAAATTAAATGCTGAGATGCTTTGAGAGATTGAACACTGAGATGCTTTGAGCTGCACCTTTGTCACTAAATCAGGTTGTTTTAAGAAGTCATTTATATTTTCCCTCACTACATGTTCTCAAAGAACCACTCACCACTGGCACTAATGCTAAATTAATTATTATTTTCTTGATTCAGCATTTTACTTGCACATTCTCTGCTACAGCCGGCTATCACTTTATACCATGTGACAAGAACTTCAGATGTATGTGGAGGTTTAAAACAGTGTTACTGCCTCAAGTAATCTAATGTTTCCAAAACAGGGATGGCGCCACTGTATTCAAACCAACTTGGCCTTGACAGGTTTATCTTGAATTACATGTTCATGAATACAGAATCGGAAAGAGGTGAAAATTATGCAAGTGTACTCCACTGTCAGAAGTAGAAGGATTAAAGGCAAGGGGGAAGTTCTGGTTGAAGCTTGCAATAATGCAGTCAGTCTGGACTGGTCTGGTCTGGCTTTAGATAACCACAGTGTTGCCGCCGGTGCCCCCAGAGGAGCCTGTGGCCTAGGGGCTGGTGTCTGTTACACAAGGTAAGAGGACAGCCCTTGCTGCTAGTGAAGCCACTCAACAAGGTCACTGATGTTCCCTCAAAATTTCTCACCATGACCAAACTCTCACATCTCCTGCACACTGTCCTGTGCAAAGAGAGCGGTGTGTGCGTTCACCACACAAAAGCCTTTCTGAAAAATGCAAGATTTACTTTACATTTATGAAATCATGTTGCAGCACTGTTTATCTTGGGTGAAGCTACAGGTCTTTCAATCACCTGATGCTTTCAATGAGGAAATAATCTAGCCTAGTCATATATAAATCTAAATGACATACACATCTAATCAAAATGTGATTGCTTATTATTGGGACTATAGTGAGAAAGCTGTGTGAAAATGTTAAATGTATTACTTGACCTGCTAATTGTTAATTCAAATACAAATATTTGTTCACAAACTGTGATGACAGGATAATCACAAAAGGCACCAGTCAGAATACAAGGTCTAAAGTATTAGCTAAATGGTCATTAACACAACTGCGTCCAGAATGAACAGAATGAAGCATAAATTGGAAGTAAAAACTATATTAAATTGTATTGAAAAGTACTACATTATTCCTTTAGATTCCATTATATTTGAGGAGGAGTACAAGTGCACTCTAATTATTCTAACTGTGTAGTTAAAAATCGAACTGCCCAGTATGAGGTTAAATTAGAAAGCAGGGATTAGTACCGAAGCATGAATGAATGTGGAGGAGGGTGTGTGTTTGTACTTTAACTGACCTTCCATGAGCATGGAAGTCCAGCTGCAGAATCCTGTCCTGGTGAGAGAGTGCTCTCTTGGCTCTCTGGTGACTGTTGTGCAGGGCCTCTGTGTCGTATGACAGGCCCTCATAATGGCCGATATATTTGTTCAAAGGGTTCCCATTCTGACCTGAAACAGAGTTTAATGGTTGGTCAAAAATCAGAAACCAAACATAGAAGGAAGTGAAGGAAAATGTCTTAAAGCAACATTTTACTTTGGGATTTTATTATGACACCCTATTCCATTGCAAGTCCCAATATCTATATAGTATTGAATATGAAAGATAAAAGGAGTGATTTTAGGTCTATAGTAAGAACTCATAAGAAACTTGATTGAGTCTGTGCTGTGTATCCTTGCACCATGAATGTCAAACGTGCGTATGCACAGTATATAAACAAACCCTGCCAACTAACTACAGGTCACTACAACAGGCATTGTTCTGAGCCAGTTTGCTTGAAAATGATTTGAGACGAATAGAACACATTCTCAAATAACACACGGCAACTATTCCGAATAACTGGACACATAAGCCAAAACCTTTTGTCCATTTGCCTATTCCTATGGGTCTTCTCTTACAACATATTATGTAGACTACCAATCTTTTTATTTCTAGGTTTTATGCGTGCCTATTTTCCAACATGTATAGTCAGTTTGACAGTAATAATGCTGGGGCATCACTGTTGTGGAATTACATTACAGGCATTTAGCAGACGCTTTTATCCAAAGCGACTTACAATAAGTGCATTCAACATAGGTAGGCATGAGAACTACTACTCACCAGAAATTGTAAGTGCATTTCCTTCCTAAGCAAGCATCTAAGAGCATAACCAGTGCTAAGGTAAAAGTGCAATAAGTGAGCTAGCTACTTTTTATTTAAACAAATGAGACAGATAAGTGAAGCATATAAGCATATAAGCAAGGGCTAAGTGGAATAGCCTACACTATGGCAAGAACAAGTCCCCCTTTTTTCAATAGTTTGAGGCTACACAACTCGTTTCTATGTTCCCTGCCATCTTCTCCCTCAGTTGTATGATTACTAAGTCATAATCAATCGTTCACGCCTACCCTCAACTTGATTTGGCATACATAGGTGGCAACGCTTGCATCACAAACGTTGGAAAACAGCCTCATGTGTCATCTTTACACCTTAGCTCAAGGTAACAATACCCTGTGAGCAAGCAGAGAGATTTCAGAGGATACAATCTTTAATGGATTGAACAAACTTGTAGTGAAAGAGAGACAGACTGCCCCTGGTTTCACCTGTATGCCTGCAATAAACCTCTCTACCCCTATGGTTCTGGTGGGAGAATCAAAAATGTTACTGCTTGTTCATAAAGGGACACACTGATTATGTGCTTCACAACTGAGGGTGTTGGGTCCACCCCAAGTCCCAGAGTCCTGTCACTATCTTTACTGCTCACAACTTGTTCACTGTGCAGCAAGGGATGGGCAGCTCAATGATAATGCCTTTAAAAAGTAAATAAATAAAATAAATAAAGAGTAGACTGGGTGGTCCACTTACCCTTTCTGTATTTTTGTTTGTTATTCATATAAGAGGAAAGTAATGAGGGAGATAGGAGGGGAGGAAAAAGGTCTGGCGGGATTCGATCCTAGACCAGTGAGGGTGCATACGTGGTTCCAGAGACAGGAGATTTAAAGCTTTTCACCTTGTCATTCATCTTGATGAGCTGTCTACCTTGAAATGGTAGCATCCATAAAGCCACCACAAGTGTTGAAGAAGCAGACTACGAATGCGGTGATTAAGCAATAAAAAAAAAAAAAGCAATGCCAACATTCACCTGTGTTTTTGAATGGGTCTTGTCTGCTTCACAATTAGCTTTGCTGTTCTTTAGTCTCTTACTAATTTTCAGCCAAAAGCCAAACCCAAAGAAAATGGGGGAATTTAGGCGTGTACACACAGGGTCACGGACAGCCACAGACTGATAAGGTACTATATATCTGATTTACTTATTGTTATTTTAATGTCAAAAAATCTGCAGATAGTAGCTTGAACCACTTAACTTTGCGGGCACAAATGCTATGGCCCCATGTCTAGTCTGCAACATAAGATGAAGGTGGGCAGAACATTGGATACTCTTGGGCATGGCTGGTGCACTGTTCCTATGGTGGCTAGCTGCATTACAAATATTAAAGCAGCAGGATATATATTGTTTGTGAACTGGATCCTCCCTTGTGAAAGTCAAGTATTTTGGTCAATACTAGTTTTAAACAAGAAAGTTAAAAAATGTCAAAGTACCTCCAATGAGTAATGAGATGATCTCTCCAATCTATGCGAGGCCTGATGAGCAAGTGGGTATATAACCTTAATCCTGAGAGCAGGTCGCTCCACTGCATGAAGGCTAGGAGAAATTTAATCACATTTTGATTGGTATAACAGTGATGGGAAACTTTTCAAAAGCTCAAGACCATGATGTGCTCTGCCCTACTCTGGCAACCCACCCATCTGCCTGCACACATCTCTGACTAATAGAGCCAGGGTGGGGAAGGGGGGATGAATCTCTGCAACTGCTACGACCAGCTATGATACAATCTGTCTTACTTAACAGGCTTAAGCAGCTTATGAACGTGACACACCACACAGGTAACAGCATATACATTCAGGCAGGAAGGCTTTGTTGTTTTAACAAAGACAAGAAAGTAATCAGATATACATTCTGTATACAAAATATTAAGGACTCCCCCTCCTTGACTCCTTGTCAAGAGGAGTAAAAAGTCCTCACCTCCATCTCCCCTTAATGACTGAGGTGGATTTAATCGGTGAACTTAATAAGGAATCACAGCTTTTACCTGAATTCACCTGGTCAGCCTATTTCATGGAAAGAGCAGGTCACCCTAATGTTTTATCCAATCAATGTAAACACACCTGAGGAGTAATGTGTCATCATGCTAGCTTAGCTTAAAAGCTTGTCTATATTCAACGGCAATACCGCATACTAGAGGTGCATCAATAGTATCTGTAAGTATCGGTCACAGTCCGGCTCCTAGGTATCGGATCGGCAAATGAATCTGCTCCGATACCGATACTAAAACTGAAACCAATACTGAAAAAATGTCAGCAGTGTGGTGATTCTACGAGGTTAACAAGGAGGATAATAAAACTACAAAATGCCAGCTGTGAAAAGTTTTAATACAACAAATTTGATAAAACACCTTAAGTGATGTCATCCTAAGAGCATTCTGCTTCACCTGGAGCCACGGTGCACTTCTCCCACAAACGGAGGAGTACCGATACAAAGTACTCACTGCTCACATCGATTCTGAAAAACTGGTATCGGTGCATCTCTACTAAATAATCTCATATCTGTCAAGTGTTGGGTTACATTTGGAGAAACTTTACTATGAGCGAGAATAAAACAAAAAGTATGGAAAGTATGTTCATTAGCAAGTGCTGAATTTGATTTGACGGGAGAGACACTGTGATTCAGCGCCTCAGGGACAATGACCTTAGAATCAGCACACAGTGCATTACTAAGTGGCTCCCGCACGCACGCACGCACGCACGCACACGCACGCACACGCACCTGTTGCATGTAGTGTGCACTGCATTGTTTTGTTCTTACTGTGGGGCCTCAGTGTGTTGGGAGTTACACCTCTCTAAACAGGGAGGAGCCCTACCAGGCCAGCAGCAACATGTTCATGAATGCAGGGGGAAGATATTCCAACAGCCAGCTTCTTTAGCTCTACTCTACTCTACTCCTTTAGCTCTAGTGACAGGAACAGTATAGGCTGAACCATAAAGACTGGTCTCAAACATAACGGGATGGGCTCTGAAGTGAGAGAGCGAGAGAGAGGATTTCATTAATCAGGGAATATGCTGCTTTTGTACAAACACAAACACTGCCAGCTCAGATTGCCCAGATCAGCCTTCTCAGAAAGACGTGACAGCCCCATTAATATGCAATAATGTGACGGCACAAAGCTGTAGTACCGATTTGCTTCACAGACGTAGCTGCATTATAACTTAGCAGTGAGGTCTGGGATTTCTGAGAAGTGATAACACAACCCATTGGATCTTTTGTCATGAAAATCCATCCATGTTTAGGACTGTGTGGAATGCGTTTATGTTTTCAGCACAGCTCTCATACAGGCAGGCAGCTACTAAACAGCAGTCTCGAACGCATGTGTGAACAGCAATCCAGTTTTTAACAGATGCACAGCCTGACACCTCAAAAGCATTTTTCCCCAACAACTTATTGCTCACAGTTACAGAATAAGTCGCTTACATTACATTTTTTGCCACTCCATTTTCCACAGCAGGGGACTTGCGTGGGCTGGTGGTATGCATTGCAAACAAACACAAAAAGGGCACTAAATTTGTTTCAGCACTACAAAAAGTCATATATTTTTTTCAAACAAAACAATGTTTTTGTCTCATTTGACATTCAAACAGATAGGAAATACTTCAGTCATTGATGGATT
Source organism: Monocentris japonica (assembly GCA_900323365.1). Lineage (NCBI taxonomy): Eukaryota > Metazoa > Chordata > Actinopteri > Trachichthyiformes > Monocentridae > Monocentris > Monocentris japonica. Next base: position 8,123 of record OOFE01041652.1, on the reverse strand, counting down.
ATCTAATGTTTATCATATTGTGTCTATCACGGCTTGGGGAAAACTTCTGTTTCCTGCTTAGTGCCCGATATCGCAGATCCCTATTAACTAGCTGAAATTTATATATGGATCCAGAAAGGAGGTTGAACAACAAGGAAATGACAGAAGACAAATATAACTTGTTGGTATAGTGATGCTCATAGTTAGGATGAAAATAAAGCGTTCTAGCTACCAAGCTAGAAGTAGAGTTGCTGCGCAATTTCCCAACAACTGGTCCCTTCTCACAACAAATGTTCCTTTGGCTAGTGCAGCTCAAGTTCAAGACAGAAGCACATGTATAATGCATGACTGGTGTCAGGAGCATTGACATAAGTCGAAGAGTGGAGTGGACATATATAGAGACTTCAAATTCAGCAGGGATTCTTCAAACAAGAGCTGGAAATAGTACAGTGGATATAAAAACTGACAGGTTAAAGTAACAAACTGCTTAATTATGGGTTTTAGCATTCCAAGCAATTTTCTTATGCACCCAACATGGTAGGTAGATGAAAAGTGTGTAAAAACCTAAGTTTATAATTTTGCCTTGTTGGTCAATGTTTGATGGTAGCCTAGGCCAAAGCTAGGATGATAGATTGCAGTCCGCTCCTTTGTAGAGCCTGTTTCATAGACTTTGGGTAAATTCATTACAATGTTGTGGTTAGGTATGTACTAAGGCATAGGGGTCACTGTTTGACTCATTTTGTTACAGCAGGGGGAAAAAAATGCAAACTCAAACAAACCAATTGTTTTCAAATGCTGAACGTCTAGGTGGTTTGACGTGCCACGTGTCGCATAGACGCGTCTATCCCAAACTTGGTTTGATTTAAGAGTGTCTTGAGAGGACGAAGTCCAAAACACAGCTGTTTGATGCAGTCGCTGCCATCACTGACCTGATCACTGGCAAAAAGACTGGAATGAGGCACGTCAAATGACCATACGTTTGTGATCACTACCATTATTTTCTACTGGAGATTGAGATGACATTTCTGAGTCTGAAAGCTAAACCGAAATTCATCCTGTTCTCCATGGTTAGCATTTGCCTGCCATTTAAACTGATAATGCGACAAGGCACAAGAAAACACTGGTGGGGTTATGGACCCTCATCTCGGTGTGCTAGAGAAATGTCCACACTACTTTACCTGTATCCAAATGGACTTGCTCATGCAGTACTAGTAGTTCAAATGTCTTGGGCTGACAGCGACAAACTAAGAAAACACTGGCTGTCAGTTTCATTGTACAGGCTAGGTCAGCATGATTTCAGTGAGGTCTTTATCAGCCTCACTCGCCCCGGTGAAGCGCAATGCTTGACAGGGAAGAAACCACTGACAGGAACAGAGGAAGTGGTAACAGCATGGCTCACAACTCATCCCACCCTCACATTACCATACATGCTGGGTAATGTCAGGCTGGCTTACATGACACATCAGACATTTCACAGCTAAGGGCAACACAAATGTCTCTCCTCCACATTGCGAATCATGCAGTACATGCAAAATAACACTAATAGGGCTGACAGTATCCCGCATGCGTCAAGTTTGACAATGGTTCTTCATAGCAAAACCACAGACAATGCTACTCAAAAAAACATTTACAATCCAATATGTGCTCCTGTCTCATCTCATAAATTTATGAGGCACATATCAGGTATTTGTAACAATGTGGGTTCAGGTCGCACATCATCCTTCTTTCCCACCTTTCCTATCCATTGGTGGTACAGACACCACCAAATGGCATTATCATTGTCTGTTACTATCCAAGTCATCATGCCATTTGATCCAAAATCATGATTGTTAATCTCTCCAGTGAAATAGTTAATTTTTCAATCTATTGTTAAGAGAGTAAAAGTGAACAGAGCTCCATTTAAACACCACTACCATTCCAAAATGGATAAAATGGAAACATGGCTGGATTTCATCAGTGAGTACAACCAAGGACAAAAATCTTGTGGCAACACAAAAAGAAGTCACAAAATGCAAACTAATTTTTAATTGTTAACAGCTAAGCTAATTGTCACATTATGGAGTAGTACAGACTCTGGCTAACACTTCAGAAACACTGGTTAAGACAATTTTTCGCTAGCAAGCCCTATCAAAATTCTCTATCAAAGAAATCTATCCTGCATCATCATCACAGCACCCTGCATCGCCATTTATGAAACATTCATTATACTGTAGTAAATCATTTTAGAATTGATGTTTTACAGGTGTCGCAGATTCTGATACTCCCTTATAAAGGGAAAGATTCAATTTTGAGTCAATGCAGAATCTTCAGTCAATTCCTACAGCGCATTAAGTCTACAACATGACAATGGCAACTAGCATCACTTCAAAAGGGAATATTGTTTTTCTGCACATATTCATGGATCCCACTTTCTGCAACTGCTGCAGATATGTTGCTCTGTCTGCTCTGTGGATGTTAGAAGTAGAGAAAAAGGATCACTTCCTATCACTTACAGTTCACACTAAAACCTGCACTATTGCAGAAGAACTTCCTGTGGCTGCGCGTCTATCATGCAGCACAGTAGGAATATGATGCAATGCTGCTGTACTGTGGGTTAATCATGGCTTCCAGTGACGGTGTAAACACAAGAACAGTTAGTTTGTGTATGAACACAAGAAAGCATAGGGACCTTGAAACATATCTGAAACCAGCTATAAATTAATAGGTATAGGTCAACACAATTCCTTTCTTTGATGATGAGTGTACCACTCCATTGCATGTTTAACAAAATAGTGTCACACTGAGCAACAACAATCCAAATAAGTTTTTGTTTAGTTTACAATGCACCTACTTGTCACAAGAGAGAGTGACATATCACTAGTGGCAGTCTTGAGTGATGAGGTACTCTAGATACAGAACACTTTGGATACAAGGCATTTGATATGATTGAAATACTGATTGTTGCACATCTTGTGAATGATAAAAGCAATAGTTAAAAAACTGTAAAACAGAAGACAAATGCCATCATCTGTTGATGAACAAAGGAAAAGATTTGGTATGTAGCTTGGTTGTCAGGCCACTATTCAATACATATGGCCTACACCGGGGAATAAATAGCAAACTCACATCACAGAAATAGATTTTCCTGGGGGACAACAGTTTTACAGGCAAGTATTTCCCACTTTTGCTTCTGGCTTCACTGTTTAATTAAGAGGGTGCGTTTTCACATACATTACTTATTATTGGAATGGCTAAAATAAGAAAAGGCTACAGCTGTAGAATTTTGAGAAAAGCACATTTACCAATACACTGGTTCTGATGCAACGATCTTTTGTGCCACTTTAGGTGCATGCTTACGCAGAAACCTAGCTGGGCTCGGATGTTTAAGGAAAAGTGGTTGGGTAAGAGTGGGTATGTCTGTGGGGTTATCAGGACACCTCTCATCACAGATAATTCATTGAATTAGGCCCATGACAACTCCAGAAGACATAACAGTAAATTCTGGTGTCCTTTGACCTCCTTCACGTCTGCTCTGAAAAGTGATCAGGCTAACACTACCAGCTTCACCTTGACATAGCCCACGCAGCAACTGTTTTGCCACAGTGTTAAAAGACATGTTGCAACAGTGTAGCACAAAAAACAAACAAAAAAACCCCAAAAAAAACCCAAACATTGGTTACTGTTCATGTCCTGCTTTTTCATACATCCTCAGCTCGTCCTGCACTTTGAAGTGACATGTGCTGTTGGGTTCTGAATCTGAAAATCTCACACTCAAACTCTAGATGACTTCAAGAGAATATTAAAAACATCCGATTTTAATGTTGCATTTGATTAAGTTCTTTTAACCATATATTATATTTATACTTCATCTTTTAACTGCTTTTATGTAGTCTAGAAATAAAAAATAAAAAAAATAATAATTTGATTAACAGAATTGAGCCAAAGTGTTTTCCCCCCACAGCCTCAAAATTATTATTTCATTGTGGTCAAAACCAAGGCATCTGTGGTGAATGGCTTGAGTAACTCTACCTGCACCCTTACATCTATATCACCAGAGGAATGTTTCTAAAAATTGTTCTGTGTCTAGTATTGTTTTTATCCACTGTGTGTGGAGGCACTGATGTTCATCTTCAGGCTTGTGATGAAGATTTTACCCAGGTTAACATATTTCCACATTGTTGGAGGATCTGCTCTTCTTTCCTGACTCATGGTACACTGACTTCACGGCTCCTCCACTGAAATCTTCTTCCAATAAAATCTTCTGCTACCACAGCATGCAAATGTATACATCCACTTATCATACTCCTCTTACAGGTTGTAACTCACATTACACAGATTCTACCTATTCTACCAAATGAAAGATCTCAAGAAGCAAAAATATTTTTGTAATGTAATGGCTATTTTTCTACAGAATAAATGGAACTTGTCGTACAACCCCGGACAAAAAGCTGATAACTGCTACAAGGTACTACTATAGGGGGTCATTTTCAGACAACACAACTAGCCCACACAACTTTGTTGTAAGTTAGAATCATTACAGGCCAATGATGGAAGATGGAGCTACATTTATCTTAAAAAACACGCTTGTGTTGAAGCTGATAGCTGTCAAACGTTGCAGCAGCACGGCATCCCATATCTAGTTAGCCAGCGATCTCAGAAAACCTGCTTGTTAACCATTTAGATAGATGAAGCTGTACAGTTAGCTAGCAGCTAAAGTCAGTCCCACGACAAGCAAAACAGAATTCCCTTGCTTGCTAATCACTTCTGTGAGCAGTTTGTAGTTATTTTGCTGTCGGTGTCTAACCGAATATGAAGCTTAACTAAGTTTTGTGGTTTTTGATGTTATTAAGGACCATTTCCTCTACTTCCGTCTGGTACTTCTTCACCATTCAATTGGTAGGTTGGTCGATCGCGAGTCAACTCAGCTTGCAAACTGCCAAAACCCACAGACTGAAAAATTACAAGCTGTTTTCTATCGTATCAACCGACAGTGGCCTGGATAACTAGTGTTAAGTTATACGTCTTATCCGCGTCTAACACCACAGTTAATGTTAGCTAGCTAAGTTAGATAGCTAGAGTACAACTGCTTGTAATATTTCCTAGATCCGATTAGCGTTAGCTCCATTAGCGATCATTCAACACTTTCCTTGCCCTGTGAATCAATAACAAACTTACCTTTAATATTTCGTAGGCAGCATAACATGAGAAGGAGTTTGGCAAATATCATATCGATTAAATTCCCTGTAAGCCAAATAAACTAGCTTAGCGGTACAGTGAAAGCACAAATTGCTTGTTGTTTCGTTTTTCACTTAAAGGTACAGTCGCCCGCCCGGCTACCATCACAACACCGGCTCTGTTTCCAACAGCCTGACGTCAGACAGACAGACAGGTCCTCCTCCCTTCCGGAGGCTGACAGATTTTATTTTTTCCAAGAGGTTCTGCACACGCCCATTCCTATCCTACTGTGTTCATGGGTTGAGAGACTATACATTTTTCAGGTGTAGACAAGGATGGCAAATCGTTCTAATTTTATTGACTCGGATAGCGGCGCTGACACCAAACTCCTTTTTGGAACACAGTATTCACTGATCAACCCTTAAATTGTTTATTTCCGTAAATCATGACCGGGGGGACTTAAATTCCCTCAGTAAGGCCTGTCACGAAGCAGCATTTTACAAGGCTGTCAATCGCCAGCACGCCTATTTCTGCAATGAGCCAATCGCAATTGAGGAGCACACTGAACCACATGGTAGTCCTGAGCCAATGAAAAAGTTACATTCTCATGCCCAAACTCCAAAAACTTCTCAAGGTTTGTAACTTTTAGATAGCCACAAATATTGCCTTTTTATTTTAGTGCATGGTTTTAGATAGATGATAATTTACATGATGCCCTCCTAAAAAAAGTCACTGATGCATCCCTAACTGAAGTGATAATGGATTGATTTTGTACCACTGTTAATTTAGAAGCATGCCAGGGGATACTTAAAAAAAAGCATTGGCCTGCCAGACTGCATTTCAGAATTGATTCTTTAAATGCAGCATATAAAGAGTGACACTAGCTACAGGTTGCCTTGCGGGACACCAAGCAAAAGCTGCCAGGCAGCCTAAAGAGTGCTACCTGCCTTTGAGGAATCAATTGTGAAATTCAGTCTGGCAGGCCAACGCTACTTTTTAGAAGTCTCCCCCAATTGTTAATATTTAGCAGCGATAAAATATCAATGACGTCTGTGTTCCCATGTACAATCACCATAGTTAGGGATACATTATTTTGAAGGGGGAAAAAATCATGTAAATTATCAACACTCCTGCTAAAATGGCTACCCAGCTAACTGCAGATTCCATGCCCTCAAATCAAATCAAGTTTAGCTTTATGTATCAAGTGATATGAGGTTTCTGACACCACGCATTAATAAATAAATAGCAGCTTTTTCATTGACTCAAGACCACCATTTGGTGCAGTGTGCTCATCACTTGCGGTTGGTTCATTGCAGAAAGATGCATGCCGGCGATCGGCAGCTTTGTAGACGGGTGCTGCCTGACGGGCTTTACTGAGGGAACCACAGTTCCTTGCTCGTGTCATGGTGCGTTCCGCCACTCCATATAAACTAGTAAATACATAAACTTCCGGGTTTCTCCAGAGGTGGAAAGTAACGAATTACAGCTAGCCTACGGTATTTGTAGATTTTAAGAATAACACTACCTTTTAAGTACTTCTAAAAGTATGTCATTTAACTGTATTTGAGTATTTTAAAGCGCTTACTTCAACTTTTACTTGAGTAAATTTAATTTTGTTTGATTAGAGTAATGAGTAGTGATATCTTTGATTTACAGTACAACACTTACATTCAGAATTGATGTGATTATAAAAACCGATCATCCTAAAATGTTGGGCTGATCATGGCCCGTCAATATTCGTTAATATTCGTTAATTTCATCATTTTTTTCTTTATCATAATTTTTCTTGACTATGTGATCCCCGTTTGAATATTGATTTATTTAGTTTACTTGACTTATCCCTGTACCTCAGTGTGGCAACCAGAGGCATCCACCAGATTGCAGTGTTTTTTTGTTATGGGTAATCAATCAGTGGTGCGATACGATGAAGGAGGTATGGGTAAAACTACTATATTCCCCATCTTGCATTCTTGACCTATTTGAAGGATGCATGTACCATCTTTTTTTACACATTTTCTTTTAGAGGCAATTGGGAATAAATAAGTAAATGTTCCACTACATTAGCCATTTTTTAAAGACCCCACTCAGCTCCAAATTAGCTGCAAAATAGTGGCTTTGCTTCCCCCTTGTGGATAAGCAGTTTCTTACCTCGGAGATAGGTCTCAAGGAAACAGGTGTTATGCCGAGTTCTATATTACATTACATTACAGGCATTTAGTAGACGCTTTTATCCAAAGCGACTTACAATAAGTGCATTCAACATAGGCAGAAAAACTGCTAGTCACCAGAAATTGTAAGTGCATTTCCTTCCTAAACAAGCATCTAAGAGCATAACCAGTGCTAAGGTAAAAGTGCAATAAGTTACCTACTTTTTATTTAAACAAATGAGACAAATAAGTGAAGCAAATAAATAGGTGCTAAGAGGAAGGGTCACGGTAGTGTTTCATGAAGAGGTGGGTTTTCAGCCTGCGGCGAAAGATGGGCAGCGACTCTGCTGTCTTGACATCAGAGGGGAGTTCATTCCACCACTGTGGGGCCAGTGGTGGAATGACTGTGTAGATCGGCCGCAGGGGCCTCTGAGCGACGGGGCAACCAGTCGCCTCGAGGCGGCAGAGCGAAATGGTCGGGCGGGGGTGTAAGGCTTGACCATAGCCTGGAGCTGTTCCTTTCACTGCCCTATAGGCTAGCACCAGGGTCTTGAACTGGATGCAAGCTGCTACAGGGAGCCAGTGTAGAGAATGGAGAAGGGTAGTTGTGTGGGAGAACTTGGGGCGGTTGAACACCAGACGAGCTGTAGCTTTCTGAACAAGCTCCAGAGGTCTGATGGCAGATGCCGGGGCACCAGCAAGGAGGGAGTTGCAGTAGTCCAGGCACGAGATGACAAGAGCCTGGATGAGCACCTGCCGTCTCATCAGTGAGGAAGGGGCGAATCCTCCTGATGTTGTAGAGTAGGAATCTGCAGGAGCGTGTCACTGATGCAATGTTTGCCG
>OOFE01041641.1:0-17033 GCA_900323365.1 Monocentris japonica | reverse complement strand
CTTGGCATTGCGCATGGTGGTGTGAGGCTTGCGTGCAGCTGCTCAGCCATGGAAACCCATTTCATGAAGCTCCCGACACATAGTTCTTGTGCTGATGTTGCTTCCAGAGGCAGTTTGGAAGTCTGTAGTGAGTGCTGCAACAGATGATTGGCGATTTTTACATGCTACGCGCTTCAGCACTCGTTGGCCCCGCTCTGTGAGATTGCGTGGTCTACCACTTCGTGACTGAGCTGTTGTTGCTCCTAGGCGCTTCCACTTCACAATAATAGCACTTACAGTTGACCAGGGCACATCTAGTAGGGCAGAAATGTCACAAACTGACTTGTGGCAAAGGTGGCATCCTATGACAGTACCATGTTTAAAGTCACTGAGCTCTTTACGACCCATTCTAAATGTTTGTCTATTTCTTGGCTATGTGCTGGATTTTATGCACCTGTTAGCAATGGGTGTGGCTGAAACACCTGAACTCAATAATTAGTAGGGGTGTCCACTGACTTTTGGCCATATAGTGTATAATACATATAGTAATACATTATTTAAATGTATGAATAGTTTTTTACTTTTGCCTGCTGGGCCAGTGAATCCTGCTATTATGCATTTTTTTACTAATATGTGGATGCTGAATGGCTTCAAAATGCCTTGTTTAGTCTGAAAGAAAGAGTGATACACTCTGAGAGAATCTGCAACGTCCCGTTGCCACATAAAACCATGCCGATAATGTTACAAGCTTCTCCTAAGGCCGGTTGTATTGGCCAAATTCTCTTTAGCCTGCACCTGTTTACAAAATCAGATGTTTTTTGTAATTGTGCCAAAGTCTATTTTAGTGTACATGCGTGTATAATATAATCAAATGAAATTATCTATTAAAACTACAGCAATGACTCAAATTCTTTGTCTCTGTTTAATCATAGGAGTATTAATGACGTGTAATTGATATTTCATGAGTTATTAAGCTCAAAAATGACAAAATGTCATTTGAGATATAAGATCTGAGATCTGTACAGATTTGAGATCTGTACCTGCTCCAACAAAAACAATAAAGTGTTAAATGTAGACCTATGGCATAGTTCATAGCATAGTGTTTGCATAAATACATTAAGTTTGTATTTATTTTACATGTGAATAAATATTATAGTGATTAAACATTTTTTAGAAAACAAATATTAAATGTTCTTTATTCCTCTATTCACTTAATTATGGACTTGACTTCCCACCTCTTGTTTAACAGTTGTATATGTGTGTGTATATCAAAGTAGGCTATAGCTATATTTTGTTTGCATTTTTTTGGCATTTCATTTATCAAAGCTCAGTATCTCATCTTCACTCAGCCCCAAGTCTCTTTGATACGCTAATAAGGCTGGAATTAGCTAACTTGCTACTGCAACATGATCTTACAGCCAATTACAAACGGGTTACTTTCTCAACATATCATGTAGCCTCTTTAGTCAGTATGACTCTACTGCAGAGTGTAACGCAGCTTTGTAGTTATATCACAAATCTCCTAGGAATGACAACTGGTGCCACCATGGAGGTCCTTTGGAGAATCGGCCGTGCACAAATGGTGGCGACAACCAGGCTAGAAAAATATCTGAAACAAACAGGTGTGGGTGTATGTCCCCCAGACAGTAAACTGTCTTTTCTTTAGTCCTAATCTCAGTGCCGACTGAGTTGTAGCTTGAGAAAAGTTGGCTCAGTATAACATGAACAAACTGTTGTAGGTGTTATTAGCTGGCTAACCAATAAAGCAACTAGTACTAATGTTAACATGTAACTACTAGGTACTAGCCACATAATGTTAGCCATTGTATAATGCAGATCCATTTACAAGGCAGGGGTATATAGCTCACCAGATAATACGATTATGTAGCTATTAAGCTGACATTATCTAAACACAAAATGAATCAGATGTATCGGTGACGAAATGATCAGTTCCCAGCTAAAAACTGCACTGAAATTCCAGTCTATTCCATACTGTTGAGACAGCCGAGTCATAAGTTTAGAAATGCAATCTGTGGTTCTTAGCTGTTGTTGTCCAAGAGTCCTCCAATGGACTTCCAATATAGCCGCAAGGGGGTGCTTTATGGGTGTTTATGGATTATTGTATGCCTAAAAAAAAATACCTCATTAAATAATATGAAACGTACTTAATGAGAAAAAATATAACAAGTAAAAGTAACAGCTCTTACCTGCACAGTCTTCAGCTGCTGGGCCTGCAATGTGGGCACCTGGCTGGCAGTGCTCCCCACTACCGGCTTCAGCTCAGACCTTCCACCAATGGTCACCACCTTAAACTGAGGAGCTTGGGACTTAGTGTCTCCTGAAGCCTGCCCTACACCCGGCTTGCTGCCTGTGTGGGGTAACTGGAGGACTATGGGTTGTCCCGACTTCCCTATTGTCGTAACCAAAAGTTTTTGCCCTTCCTGCTTGAGAACCTGGGTCGAAGCTACAGACTTTGTTGCTTCAGTGGCTTGAGACGAGGCCACCTTGTTAAGGATGATCTGGTGGTTTGCAGCAGAGATGGTAAACGGCGCTGAGAGCTTCTGTAACCCACTTGAGACACTGGTCCCAGTCAAGCTATCTGTAGTTTTGGTGGTGGCTGTGGAAGTGGCCAGGGATGATTTGAGGGTGAGAAGGGATGATGATGACGGGCTGGAGGGGGAGAGCGGAAGCTGGCTTGCCGAGCTGATACTGAGTGTGGAGTCTGTGGTGGTGGCGGTGGTCAGAGCCTGAGTGCGCTCTGTTGAAGAGACATCTGAACAGAGGCTCAAATTTTCTGAAACAATGGGTGTATCTGTTTCCATAGGGACCGGTGCGTCGTCACTGGGCTCTGGCTGGACTGCGGTGCCATCAGGTTGCGAGGGCGGGACGTCTTCCATCACTATGCCCTCGGTATCCATGATCTCATCAGGGAGGAGACTGTTGAGCTCTGGTGACACCACATCCATGCTTGCAAAGTCTCAGCTCTCAGTTACTGTTGAAAGAACAACACAATCAACAGACATTTTTCATTGTCGCTGTGTGATCCTGTCACACATGTCTTTCAGGCTTTTCAAGGGGTTTTGATTTCTTCATATTAAATGGTTTTTACTAAGCAATCTTAGAAGACACAGCAGATGTTGTTACCAGGAGGCTGTTTGTCAAACTAAGTGCATCATGCATATCAAAATGTATCATGGTGCCTCATGCACACTATATATCACAGTCACAATTCAGAGAACATGTTTAACACAGAATTGTTTTTTACATCTAATCTCAAGAGCCAACGGTTTTAATACTCTTTAAAATATGTATAATAGAAAATGAACCTAATAATTATATGAGAAAATACAAATGAACTGCCAAAATGCTATGTACCAATTATAAACAAACAAGCAAGACAGTTAGAGCAAGCTAGTTAGCCGTACATCCGCAACGAAACTGCTAGCTGGCTTGCGTTAGAAAACTTAACTTTATGGGACAACATGAACCAGGTTTCCAAAAAAAATCGTATGCAATTTCATTACTGGAGATTTGTAGATGTGTCGCGTTTGCATCCCACTTATTGTGGCAGAGCCTGACAGCTGATGCTGGTTTAGCTAGGCCGCACCGATCATCTCAGGCAGAACAAATCTTTGTCCTGCTCCACTCCACTCAACATAAATCCACCGCAACACATACGAGCCCTCTTCACCCCAAACCACACAAACTAAACTGCTTTGACTGTTTTCGTGCCTTGAGTTAAAAAAACGACCTGTGTTGAATCGCACTAAAATCTCTAAAAAAGCACCAGTTGGTCGCGGCCAGGGGCAAAGAGTGAGAGAAAGCGACAAGCTGTTTGCTGGCTGCGTTACTATTTCAGGCCGGGGTTGGATTTCGAAAGATCCGCCATTTTTACCTCGTCATCAGCTCAGTTAGCTCTCTGGCTAACATTGAGCCATGGAGAATGAGGGAATGCCTTTAACATTAGCCCATTTAGCCTGTAGCCTACACCTAACATCCCAGGCAAGGCATTGCAAAAACAGAGCAGATTATTATAATAAAGAGCTGATAACGTCTGGCAAGAATGAAACTCTTGACAGACTCTGACAGCGTAAACAATAGCTTTGAATGGTTCCTTCTTCTGTCACTTGATATATGCATCCTGATAAGGACATTTAGTCCGAGTTTATATTTATTTCACATGAGTAGCTTTTGTTGTGTCCCTTTATAACTGCGGCTCTGATGCAAGTTAGCGTGGCTTGCCAGTTACCAATGACACAGGCAGGGGCAAAAGGATGTGTAGGCAACCATTGGTAAATAAATGTGTGCTGCGGTGAAGGGAACTGTGAAGGATCTGTTTCTAGACTCGGAAAACGTCAGTTGCAACACAGGGAAATTGTAACAGCTAGCGGTAAAAGTGACTGCCGAGTTGTGTTGTCATAATTTTAGAACACAATATCCACAAAAGGTGTAAACTCAGGTATCGTGTAGCAGTCGCATGATCATCTAAGCTAAAAACAACTCTCCATAAGCGTGCCAGGGTTTAGCTTTTCGTTTGAGGACACAATACCTGGCTAACCTGTTAAGTTGCACGTTATGAATTATATTAATGCCTCAAATGCGATGATGCATTGTGTTACTAAAAGACAACTTTTGGTCAATACACCAACTGTTGTAATGGATCAGTTCCCGAGAATACCCAGAGCCCCATGATCCTTGTGTTCTTCCTCGGCGACTAACCTTAACCATCGTTATCATCCTGAGCCTCATCAAGCCAGCCCAGCGGGCAGCACAACTGTACTAGCAAACTTGCTGAGCTTGCTAACACTAGCCACCTAGCACTAACGTTACAGTATATCCAAACATATGACACATTCTTGCGTGTGTTGCTTTTCCGTAGATGCAGTGTATTGAGTTCTCAAATTTGTCAACACATAATTATCCTCACCCGGTTTTTTGAATGCTGTGCTGGGGAATGTTTCCACATAAAACAGGGAAAGGAGAGACGATTGTTCAAAATACCGCGCCGAGCGCCATTCCTCCCTGACAGTTCACAGCCCGACCACGCCCTCTTCACGCGACGTCACGGCTACATATACTTCCGTCTTTGCCATGTTTTTTCTACCCCAGTCTTTATTCAAAGGTGTACAAGGGTATGCCATTCCAACATATATATATTATATATATAATATATATATAATATATATAATGATATTACAATTAGTTTCCAAATTCACCTTTGTGATTATTACTAGTTTATTTAAATAAATATAAATAAATAAACAAACAAGCATACATATTCTTTATCGTGCTCGATTTATCAATGGTAAATAAATCAAATAAATTACCATTATGCTCCACCAGTATTGTCCCTGGGATGTTTTATTCTCTGAAGATCAATGTACATGTAGTGAGGTCATGTTTCAAATTAAATATTACTCAGAGAGGTATAAAAATAAAGCACAGTGAATTGCTACAAAATTGCTTGTACAAAATGACAATAAAACAGGAATAAAGAGATGAACTTTGGATAAAATAACGAATTTCAGTATCATCTTTATAGTATGTGATTTAATGTTGTTGTTTTTTAATCAGGGATGTTTTAATTGTTTTTTTTTTATTTTTCGGTAATTGAAGTAGGGTGCCAACAAGACCTTTAATTTCAAAACAAAACAAGTAATAATTGTGGTGTGAGCCACTCTGGAGTCATGAATACAACATTTGCCCAAAAAGACACAAAACCTTGACTGTAGCATCAATGAGCAAAGAGCCAGTATTGCTAAATAGAAACGTCATGTCTTCATTAATGTTCATTCATATAGTTTTTTGGCTGAGAACAGCTGATTACATTCTACTTATCAGTCGGCGTCTCAACAGTAGTGTGGAATAGACATTTTGGATTTCTGTTCTGTTTTTAGCTTTGAGATAATGTCAGCTAGTTAGCAAGCTAACCACAGTATCTTGTCATCTAACTATCACTGCCTTGTTGTTAACACAGCTGATTTGCACTATAGCTAATGTTACATGACTAGTAGCTAGTACTTGCAAGTAAACGTTAACATTAATTGTCTTGCTAAATTAGCTTACTGGCTAGTTAGCTAGCTGAAAAAAACAAGAACCACTTGTTTGTTCAGGTTAACTGAGCTGACTCTTCTCAAGTTACAACTTGTAGTGTTTTGGAGTATAGACTAGGACTAAAGTCAAGACAGTTTACTGTGTCACAGTAACCTAAATCTGGAAACAAATCTACCATATCAGACCATTCACTTTTAGCAAAAACATTACTGTATGTATCCACACCCACAACTTGATTCTTTTTCATGTATCTCTCTTTTTCTAGCCTGATTTGCGCACAGCCAACTCTCCAATGGACCTCTATGATGGTCCCAGATGTGGTTGCTAGGAGATTTGTGACACAGCTGCAGACCTACTGTTAGCTATGTTAGGGATTCAAACTACAAAAAGTACTTTGTAACTAACAAGCTAGCTGCACATAAAAACCTGTTATGAATATATAGCTACTGAGTTAATTGTTATGTGTTACAAATGTCACTTTATTCTGCAGTCCACGAGAGGGGCACAGAAGCCAGGGTGAGTCTAAGCAAGAAAGGAAACACAAAAGAGGAAGAGCACACATTGGAGAGCAGACCCATGTGGAAAAAAATACATTTCACAAATACTTCAGTATACAGTACGTTTAGTGATATGTTTCAAAATATACAAAAAAAATGTCCACGTATTTATATATTTAATTACATTCATTCATCTACTTGCAGATATGTTGTCAACGACGTATAGGAAGGAATTAGTACTTCCATTGTCCAAAATAAATTTTGAATATTTCACTCACTACTTTCCCTTCCACTTCACTATTTCACTTTCACTCCTACTCATTGCTCACTCTTTATAGCCACGTTATTTTGTCTTTTTGAGTCAAGATAAGCAATGGCCAAACCTACCGTCATGATTAATCTAAGCGTGCAATCTCAGAAAATATTCAAAGAGGGAAAAATAGATTTTGGAGTGTGCAATATATATGAAATAAATAGCTGAACTATGTGTGCTTTAACTATTCCCTAACGTGTATGCAAACACATACACACTCTTTCAAAGTTGTATTCAAGGGTAATAAATGTATAATGACATATTAAGCAATGGCGATAGTGCTTAAAGAGTTGTCCAGTTGTACAGTGATTGAATATTTTACTAACGGCCATCTCCATCAACCAAAAGAAGGAGAAAGTAGATCAAGATTTCATTCAGTCTAGTTAATGAACATGAGCAGTGAGACGTTCTTTGAATGTAAGTAAAAAGAACTTGATATATACCAAGTGATTTCAACAAAATGTTATTTTTATTTAGCCTAAATCACAACACAAGAGCATTCACATTCCATTAAAAACAAAACAAACCTTTTAAAAAGAAATTTCTCACATTGCATGTAAGCTACAAGGCATATGAGCATGAGTGACTTCAACAATGAGCAACTTCAACTATAACAAATAAGTGAGTCTGTCAGTTTGTCAAACTGGAGTCCAGCCAACCACTACATTGCAAAAGTGCAATTCAGTTCACCATGGTGTTAGCATGCCACCTCAATTTAGACTTACTTTAAATACTTCTTACTATGACATACTGTACACACCCAACCCTTAGTGACTGCAAAGGTGAGCAAGACTGTCACTACTAGAACCCCTTAAAGAAATGGCAAGACTGATGGTGTGATGTAATAGATAACTCACATAGAGGACATAATTATGTCAGCAAGAACAATCTGCCTTGTGACAACTGTGTCCCTGACCAAATTACTCAACTGAATGGATAGCATTAAGTGTAAAAGCTATGATGAACATATAATTACACTATAATTTGACAATTTTTGTCAGAAACATGATTTCCCAGTCTTCCAAAGCTCCCTTGCCCTGGGCTTGTGAGACAGGCTAAAAAGATGTCTGTTCTAGCCTCTCACATACAAAAACATATCTGGGGATGGGGCAGGCTTGCTGTGCGACCAGGGAGCACTCGAACAGCATCTATGTGAAGACTGATCCTGTCCTGTTGTTTGATGGGGCTGGAGAGGGAATGATGTTTATCAAAGCTACTTTGAACTTGTGTGAGATGGACTAAAATAGGTCCGAACAGTTTTGACACCTTGACAGGGGTGTCTTCTCCTTCTCAACAAATGTGTGTCAAATTCAGCCATAAGTGGTGGTGGGTGATGGCAAAAATGCTATCACACGTCCTGTATTTTGGACTGTGTCACTGTGGTCAAGCAGAAATACATGGCCTCATGAAACTCCACACAGGTGTGAGTTAAAGTGCTTTCTTCCAACTTGTGCAACTGCTTGGCCTCATATGGATGCAGCAGGCAAGAATTTGTCGCAGTTCTGCAGCTTGATCCAGCCGATTTTAAGCTATTTTTGTTTTGGGCCTCACTATATTTCTTGTCATGGATACAAAACTCTGTCCAATAAACAAGCCATTTGGTTTGGCGTTGGATTGGTCAGCGCTTAACGTTCGTCTGTCAGCTAGGCCTGCTGCCGAAAGAATAGGTGCGCTCCTTTAGCAAACCGGAGTACACCGGAGGCGGGCAGAGCCCGGCACGTACCCTGCAAGCCTGACTGAAATTTCAGCAGCAAGAGTGGCTCGCATATTAGGAACTCTTAATGACAATGCACAATGTGACCATAACGACTATGTTTTCTTCTGGCCTGTCGCCGCTTCCTCACATGCAGGTTTCTCCCTGTTTTTAAGATTCGCCCCTCCCTCGTCGTTTCTCCAGGTTGTACTGAAGGTGCTCATCCTTAAAGAAAATACTTTTTAGCTATTCTACAGAAAACACCATGGGCTGACATTGCTAATAACGTTATTACCGTTTTTTCTGTCACTGGAGTCCATGTTATATCAAGCAGACTGAGAGCTGCTGACTAGCTTGTCGTTGTGCGGCAAACCTGTTAAATCGAATGCCTCGTGGGCCACTGACCAATCCCAGCACTTGGAAATTACGTGGGAACGCCTTGCCCAGAACGTCGGTGGGGTTGACACGGCGCCTCTCTACGCCGCAGTTTGGAGGACCAACCAAGCTCTGTGCTAGCTCAGACCAACCGGAAGGCTTGCTCCCCTCTTGACAGAAAAAACCGCTGTTGTTGACACTTCGATGGCGACAATGGCGACCGAAGTAAGACAGGAGCTTGCTCAGCTAATGAATTCGAGTGGATCTCACAAAGATCTTGCTGCAAAGTATGTATCCATGAACATATATTAACATGACTTGCTTTTAAATATTATGATCCTTTTAGTGATTTAGGATATGAACGTCTCGATAGTATTACTAGTTCATAGACACAACTAGCTAATGTTAGCTAGCTACATTTAGCTAGCTAACATTAGCTAGTTGTGTCTATGAACGAGTTATGAACGTTAGGAGAAAACATCGCGTCAAATTGCATATCGGAATTCAGAAGTGCAGTGTTTGTTTGATCACATGCAAAGATGCATACCTCCCAGTAACGCTGTTATCAAATCGTTACGGTCCACTCCATCCACTTCGGGATATTTCCAATCCACCAAGCATCTCCGATTTTAATTTTAGTCTATTAAAACTGGAGGCGATAGCACGTTGCCCTTCGTTGCATCAAAGACGAAAAGTAATATATTTGGAATTTCATTGATATGGATGCTGCTTGGTGGATTGGATGTATGCCGACATGAGGACCTTATCGAAGCCCCTGCGTGGTGTCCCGCCAGCCATCTTTGGTAGTAAAAAAATGTATGCTGCTTTTTATATTTTATTCAAAGGAATAAGTCCCAGAACAATGATTTAGATTAACCCATTAAAGCTAAAATTAAAGCTATCATCTTTCATCTTTGAAACAAAGCTTTCAAGACCCTGTTGGCAGCTGAAAGAGTGAGAACGTAATGACTTGCTTAGTACATCAACATTTCTAAATGAACATTTGTGACTGTGTAAAATGATGCATCTGCTTGTCAGCTATTAGACATATCAAAATGACTCAAACATCAGAAGTACCTAGGGCTGTTTTTGAATAGTGATTTCAAAATTAGAGGCATTTTTACCACAGTTCAATTCAGTTCATGCAGCAGCCTCTCACTAGGTGCAAAATTGCAGATGGACTGAAATAAATGAATTCTTTATTTGCAATGTTAAAGAAGAGCATGTTCCTAGCATTGTGAGTAGGCAGCACAGTGAGCCTACTTTACCTTGAGCAATTTTTATTTTGTCTATAAAAAACAGAAAACGTTGATTTATACCTCATCTTATAGAATGTTACAGGAAGAGGGAGAGGAAAAACAGATACCAGCATGTCTCAGAGTTTAGCACAGGGTTCCTTACTCAGGTCTGCAAATGTATGGGGGAAAATTGGCTAATTGGTATTGTGCCTGTAGAATGGGTGGTGTAGTTTCTAAACTCTGAAATCTTTTGCAGGTATCGACAGATTTTGGAGAAGGCCATTCAGTTCACAGATGCAGATCAACTGGAATCCTTAAAGGCCTTTGTTGAAGCAAGTATGCCGTGCCTGCATTTTTTTCAATTCGATCAGCACTATTTTTCCAATGCATTTAAAAAAAAGAAAAAAAATTCTAACCGTCTGATTTAATCACAGCACCCCGTGTATACATAGGATATCTTACTGTGATCTTACTCTCCTCCAGTGGTCAATGAAAACGTCAGTCTCGTCATCTCCAGACAACTGCTCACTGACTTTTGCACACACCTCCCCAACCTGCCTGATGGCACAGCTAAAGCAGTATACCACTTCACCTTGGAAAAGATTCAGCCTCGGGTCATCTCCTTCGAGGAACAAGTGGGTGTACTCGCACTCTCTCGTAGCCTAAAGGCATATTTGTGTTGATACAATGCGTTTGCCTTCCCAATCAGCCAAACTTAAATATTATTGGCTCCATATTTTAACCCGATGTTCTTTCATACACTGAACCTCCTTGTTACTCTTCAGGTAGCCTCAATCAGACAGCATTTAGCAACCATTTATGAAAAGGAGGGCGACTGGAGAAACGCTGCCCAGGTTTTAGTTGGTATTCCCCTGGAAACGGGACAAAAGTAAGCTGCCGGCTGATTTATTTATTGTCCTATTGTGGTTCTTGTTGTCGTCAAGTTTTTTCACACCCTTTATTTTTTTTCTCATAGGCAGTACAATGTTGACTATAAGTTGGATACATACTTGAAAATTGCCCGTCTCTACTTAGAGGATGATGACCCAGTGCAGGCAGAGGCCTATATCAACAGAGCCTCATTGCTTCAAAATGAGTCCTCTAATGAACAGCTACAGATACACTATAAGGTACACAACCTCTTCATGACTTTATGGCTTCATATTGTTTTTGTCATTGCTGTAACTTTTTGGTACTTTTCAGAAATAGTAAAAGCAAACAAAATACTGTATTCAAATAATATGGAAACTTTTCAATAAGAGATATCTGTCATGGCTCACATATCAATCTTGCATGCTGTTCCTGTCTTAGGTGTGCTATGCTAGAGTTCTCGACTTTAGGAGGAAGTTCATTGAAGCTGCACAAAGGTACAACGAGCTGTCCTATAAGTCCATTGTACACGAGAGTGAACGTCTAGAGGCCCTGAAGCACGCCCTGAACTGCACCATACTGGCCTCTGCAGGTACTACAGAGACTGATGTGACCATAGGGCCTCAGAGCGCATTACAGTTATTACAGTTAGTTTTTTTTTTTAAATTCTAAACTTTTTAAATGAAGGATTTGATCAAGTTGCACCATAATGACAAAGAAGTCCCCTGTTGAAAAGCCAGTGCCCTAACCTGCTGTAGTTGCAAGACAAAATAAACACTACACTCTTTAGGAATAGTTTCCATTACTGACTGGTTGTCAGCCACCACGTTTCTTACCCAGAATATTGTTTCTCCTTTGTTGACCATCAAGGCCAGCAGCGTTCCCGTATGTTGGCCACTCTGTTTAAGGACGAGCGCTGTCAGCAGCTGGCTGCTTACGGCATCCTGGAGAAGATGTACCTGGACCGCATCATCAGAGGCAACCAGCTACAGGAGTTTGCCGCCATGCTGATGCCTCACCAGAAAGCCACCACGGCAGATGGTGAGTGAAGATAACTCGCATTTACACAGCCTGCTAGGTTGAAGCCATAAGGGTACTGCCCGGGCCCAGGTCTAGGGGGGTGCTGGGGTTTGCTACACCCCCAGAATTGCGGCCTGCAAATCCACTTTCAAACCATTCATTCTGGTGACAACATTTTACTTCTCAACTCTTAAGTGCATCATAGATAATGTCATAAGTGGGCATTATATTAAAGCCCTCCAAAAAGAGGGGTGGGGGTGGAGGTGAGTTTAAATAATAGTGTATATATAGAAACATAATTTGCTAGTTGTCTAATCAGTGTTGAGTCATCAGCGTAAAAGTTAACTGTACCCCCGGCTCAAGCAGTCTAAACCCGGCCCGGTACCGTCCCCATCAGTGGATCCCAGTTCCATACCAGAAATATTCTGAAGAAAACACATGGTCTTTTCACAAGCTGAGTCTGTTGGGTTGATCCACTTTTTATTTCATTGCAATGTGGGTTTTTGTAGACATTGTAAGCTGTGTGCTCTCTATCCCAGGCTCCAGCATCCTCGACAGAGCGGTGATTGAGCACAACCTTCTATCTGCTAGCAAACTCTACAACAACATTACTTTTGAAGAGCTTGGGGCACTGTTGGAAATCCCTCCAGCAAAGGTAAGACATGTCTTAATCGTTTATGTGAAGCAATGTTTTTCAATCTGACAGCATTTTCCATGATCAAAATGTCCGTCACTCTAACCCTGCAAACAGTCACTGTAAAATAATATGTTTACTACCTGTAAATAGAAAATGGAGATGGGCCTCCAGGTATATATGGTTTGTTTATGTCGAAGTCACATGCAAAATCAAGCAAGCAAAAGCACTGTAACATCAAGGAATACCCACAATGCAAGAGTTAGTCAGTAGGTAAATGCATATACTAGTCTAAAACTTAACCCTGGTGTTTCTGCACTGGTTGTCAGAAAATGTTTGCATTTATTTTAAAGTTTTGGAGTTTCATTAATTACAGACAATATTTTATTTATCCATTGCCTAAATTTAAGTAAAGCATCGACTTGAACATATTTTTGCCAGCGTACCTAGCTAAGAGTTAAGGGAGTAATTTTCTTTTCTAGCTACTGTCGATAAATAAGGGACAGAGTTATAATATATATATATATGAATTAAATCAGTTTCTCCCAAGTTATTTTCCTATTTCACTACATGAGGAAATTCTAAGGGAAATAAAAATGTTGTACTGCTGCTGAATATTGCTTGTACTTCACAGATGTATTGTGTGTTGGTCTTTGTTTCCATATTGTGCATGGAGATGCTAGTGAACTCTGTTTCTGTTTTTGTCCTCAGGCTGAGAAGATTGCCTCCCAGATGATCACTGAAGGACGCATGAATGGCTTCATCGACCAGATAGATGGCATTGTGCACTTTGAGAGTGAGTGGCAGTGGCCAGTGTGTTTTATACCTTTGATAGAGCAGAGCCACTTTGGCATGTTTGGGGCCAAAAGGTTTAGATTTCAAGCCACTGAATTACAACGAACGGAACATGCTTCTGTTTATGTCCAACAATTTTATCCACCATGGGAAATTAACACCAGACACCTACCTGCCAGACGTGGTTAAAAATTGGCTGGTTAATTCTGCCAGCCACTATGGCGGGTCATCATTTGATAACTTTTCCAAAGAAAAATCCAATTTTACTGCGTATTGAAAGACGAATCCATTGACTAGCTGAGGGTTGCGCCCCATTTTATCTAAAAATGAGCAGTGGATTGATGTGTACATCTGGCCAAGTGTTGAACTGGTTTGGGATAAGGGATGGTAAACCCCTCTTTACAGTAAAACACATTCTTCAATTTGCAATGTAGGTCAGTAGGCCAGACACTGGTCAAATGGCGCAAATCTATTGGTTGGCCTCTAAACCACTGTGTAGATATTCTATCAACATTCATATTCCATCCAACAGCTTTAGATTTGACCAACTCCTGTAGTATTTGTTAGGTATTTGTTCACAGGATTTCATTGTTAAAGTCACCTCCAGCAAAAAAAAAAAAAAGTGATTGTCAGTGCAGCTTTGGCCAGTGGGGGGCAGCAAAGAGGATTGAGTTGGTTTCAGCAAGGCCCTATACACCGCACATGATCTGCTTACAGGAAGGGGCAGTGCTGTGATAGAGCAGGCTTCAGCATGGCAGTAATCAGTCTTACTTACTGAGCTCCATCATGTACATTTGTTTGTTTGTATGTCATGAGAATGGAGAGGTGATTGATTAACCCTCCCCACTATCACTTCATCTGTCTGTTTTAGCCCGTGAAGCCCTTCCCACCTGGGACAAGCAGATCCAGTCTCTGTGTTTCCAAGTCAACAACCTCCTAGAAAAGATTCGTCAGGCCGCTCCAGAGTGGGCAGCACAGGCTATGGAAGCCCAGATGACCCAGTAAACGTCCCCTCAACTGCTCCCTCAACTAAGTCCCCTTCCCTGCCCCATATTTTTGTCTTCCTATTCAAAAAAATCCCACTTCTGTCCCAGTAACAGAAGCGCCCAAGGAGAACTCTCTGATATTACCGTCATTCTCTTCAGATGTTTCTCTTTTTGCTAGATCTTCACAGAATACTGTTTTGTCACTCTTTGCCCACATGGAAAATCAGAACATAAGAACTACGTCATAGCTATTATTTAACCTCTAGGTGTGACCTCATGGTATTTACTTCCTGGGTCTTATGGCATGCAACTCCAAGAAGAAATACTGTATCTCCATGCTTGGGAGTTCACAGTTTGCATATGTTCTATTAATCTGACATGTGATGAAGCCAAAAAGAATTCAAAGTGCTCTGGATTTATTATATAGTACAATTGGTCTATTTCAACGTTTGCTTTCCAACATACTCATGTGTAACAAAACAACATCTGCCCCAGTATTTATTGCTACTTGTAAACTTTATTACATACTGTCCTGAAATGATTGGTCAGATCCAAATAGCAGCTTCTGCAAAGAGAATTAAACATGAAGTCGAGAAAAAGAATCGGCTGTCCTGGTTGTGTCATTTTTTTTTTTTGATTGAGAGACTAGATTTTCATTGCTGCGCCAGTAGCACTTTATTAAAAATGTCCCATTCTTTTATCGGCACTCTCACGACAACATCATGAAATGCACCGGCTCTCAAGATTCCTTGTTGTTTGGTTTGCAGCAGCTTTCTCAGCAAGGTCCGCTTTTGGCTACGAGTATCTTTGTCCTCGCTTCCCTGTGAGAAAAAGGATTGTGCGTTGTCTTCACTATATTGACAGATGGTATCGACATAAAGTCAAGAGAGCTTATCTCTGTCAGTGCATTTGGGAGGTTTCCAATTCAGACCAAACATTTCTTTCGGTTCCTCTACCTGACAGTTTCACACAGCACGCATTCATTGGGATAGGTGACGCCGTTGGAGCCGCACACGGGCTCAAAGATAAACGGGCATCCCGGTAATTGGTAATTGTAGCAACCAGGCTGAAGGGATGAATGTCGAGAATTGTATGAAATGCACCGTTCGCTGAATACAATTGAGCTCTGCAGTAAAGTTCAAGGTTTTAAAAATGATTTTAAAAAATGCCATGACGTTAATACATTACCTCTTTGTAGTTCAGTCCTTGCACATCTGATAAAGAACAAGATGAAATAGACAAAATGTGCTGTTATTAGTATACTTTCACAAGCATACGTTCAGTTCAAATTGTGAAACTTAATTTACTTACTTGACAGGCAGGATACAATGAGAACCAAAAGGAGAGTGGATTTCGTGGACATCGTGACAAGCTGCAATACACAGCTGCCAAACTGACAGGAACCTCTTTGTCCATGTACTTTTCATTCCATGTCAAAGTCCTCTCTCTATTGATCCCAATTTCACCATTTGCTCTTTTTTTTCCACTTTCTTTATCACTTTCTCTCACATAAGTACGCGCTTTCATTCTCTCTCTCTATGTGTATGAACGAAACGTTGCTCTTCACTAAAACCACTGCAAAAAATTGAATTTCACAGCCCAACCCTTAATGCAAACATAAAACAACATTTAATAGGTTTTTCTGTCCCCAAGTTGATTCATTGTGGTCTTGTTTTGAGGACTGACCATATATGACAGCTATAATAAATATAAACTATATTGTGAAACTATAAATGGATTGTTTATCTATTAGATATATGGATAACATGATTATTAGTCCTGTCGGTGCACCGTATACTCAAAACGTCTGATCATTAATGGGCTTCAAATAGTATCCAGTGATAAAATGTATTTATTGTAGTGAACAGCAATTTCCTTAACAACCATTCTGTTAATAAAAAACAATGCATGAAAAATTTGGCTTATGATGGTCATAATAAATCACATTTGTTCTTCACCCTGTGTCCCAACTGACTAATGTTTAACTGGCTCACTGGAACAGATGAATGCCATTTCCGTCTGAGCGTCATTTAGATTACACGTCATATAGATCAATTGATAGATTGTACATTATAAAATCTTTCATAAATTTAACAGCTTCAATCCGAAAAAAACATTAGAAGCATCTAAAAGTGCTTCGTTGACACAGCAAACCAGGAGTTATTTGGATGTTTTAAAACTTCTCAGGCGTCGCAGCATCTAGGAAAGATAAACATGAATTTGTCACAAAAAAATGAAAATTATATTATATATATATATATATACACCGATCAGCCATAACATTAAAACCACTGACTGGTGAAGTGAATAACATTGTGATGGCTAGACGACTGGGTTAGAGCATCTCCAAAACGGCAGGTCTTGTGGGGTGTTCCCGGTATACAGTGGTTAGTACCGGCGACATGGTCATGGGCATCTAAGACTCATTGATGTGTGTGGGGAGCGAAGGCTAGCCCGTCTGGTCCGATCCCACAGAAGAGCTACTGTAGCACAAATCGCTGAAAAAGTTAATGCTGGTAAAGGTGTCAGAACACACAGTGCATCACAGCTTGCTGTGCATGGGGCTGCATAGCTACAGA
>OOFE01041633.1:0-10913 GCA_900323365.1 Monocentris japonica | reverse complement strand
CTGAGTAAAGGGTCTGAATACTTATGTCAATGTGATATTTCAGTTTTTCCTTTTTAATAAATCTAAAATTCTGTTTTCTCTGTCATTATGGGGTATTGAGTGTAGATTGATGAGGGGAAAAAATGAATTCAAACTATTTTATAAGGCTGCAACATAACAATGTGGTAAGTGAAGGGGTCTGAATGCACTGGGTCCACATTTATAGAGCTGTCCTGCAATCAGATTTGATCATAGAATTGTGCTAAGGTAGAAATCCTTAGTTTGTTCATTTCTTTAAATGGATCTATGTGTCATCAAAAAGATGGCAGCTCTATGCCCACTCCCAGTTTAGCGTGCACAGTACACACTTATAAATAACCTATATTAATCTCACCTAACAAGTCAGATGCAGTAAGAGTCATGAACTAAATGAACCATGCTTGACAGTAGGTATGGTGTTCTGGGGGTTAAAGGCCTCACCTTCTCTCCTCCAAACATTTCTGGTCATTGTGGCCAAATAGCTCAATTTTTCTTTCATCTGACCACAGAACTGGAGCTGCTTCTGGTGCAAGGACTTCTTGCACAGCAGCCTCTCTCAGCAGCTTCTAATTCATTGCAGACCTGCTTTTTGGTGGTTCTCGGTTGACTCTTGACCATCCTGATCAATTGTCTCTCAGCAGCAGGTGATAGGTTAAGTTTTCTTCCCGATTGTGGCAGTGATACAACTGTGCCATGCGGTTTATACTTGGGATTTTGATTTTGGGACCTGTAGCTGCTTTGAAATGGCTCCAAGTGACTTTCCTGACTTGTTCAAGTCAACGAGCTGCTTTTTCAGCTCCATGCTGAACTCCTTAGACTTTCCCATTGTAACATTTGTGGCTGAGTGTATCAAACGGGCCTTATTTAACTTGGCTCAGAGAAGTCACCAGCTGTAGTCAATCGTAATCACTCACAAGAAGTTAAGAGGCCGTGCCACAAAGCAAATTTGATTGACACAACTTTCTACATCACCAAAACTGATAATTCAAGTTGCAGTATGTCTATTTTTGGCCCAGCAGATTTTGTCATATTTCCAGAAGAATTTATGAAAGAACCAAAATTCATGAAAATTTTTTGTCACAAAGTAGTATGTGCTCCAATCATTCCATCACAGAAAACTAAGAGTTGTAGAAATCATTGGAAACTCAAGACTGCCATGATATACATGTTCTTTACAAGTGTATGTAAACTTTTGACCACAACTGTACCTGTAAGAGTTGTTTCTACTATGTATTCCCTGTAAGCCATGCCAGTGTCTTCACCTATCACATTAACTTGCAGCCTGGCTTCCTATCTTAAATCTAGCAATAACATTTGTCCACCAGAAGAAATCTAACCTAAACTCACAATGACAGGTGCTGATGGTACAGGCCTTTATTCCACTGAGCTTTGATATTTCCCCATCCACCATCTCATAGTGTTGAAACTACTGGAAACCTTGAGCTGCATTCACGCTCCGCCTCCATACATTTTATTTACCGTGTTCATTACTGATGACAAAGATTTATTACCCTTTTGGAATAATACACTGATTGATTTGCACTTTACTGTGAAATTTATGACATGTAGATTGTTCAGTGTAGAAACTTGGCAAATTACATAAACCTATACTTGATTGCACATGCCTAGAAGGCACACTGTTATAGAGTCAAACAATCGACGTTGAACGTTTGCAGTGCAGAATCATTGTCAATACATTAACTTCACACCACACATTGTACACATTCTGTATCAGCAGTATAGGACCAATGAAAAGGAGACCAGTTCTTTGGCTGAGTAGTGGCAGTATAGATAGTATTAACATTTTCATTAAAAGAATGGCGTCGTGAAAAGCTGTGCATCTCTCTTGATCAAGTAAATTGAATACTGTAGATAAGAATTCCCGTCTTTCTGCTCAGGAGGTACATAGAAGGTTTTAAAAGGACACCGCAGTTTACAAGATGATCCCTGTTCCCTACAAAAAGCATCTATTATGGTTGTTCAGCGTGCAGTCACATGAATATTGCTATAGCAGAGAAAACAGTTACACTGATATGTTTCACTCCTCCCAGAAAAAATTCACATTGAGTCCGCGGTCAAAAGGTCCTCACATAAGTGGGTCCCTAGTCTAATGCATATCCATTGGGAAGTCCTTGGCATTGGAATTTGAGAGCCCCTGATGACATATGGCAAAGATCTAAAAATTAAAGATAGCTTTTGTCTATTGTTTATTCCCTTTTGTCAACTTTAAAATCTAAAGAGCGCCCATTACAAAAAAATATCCCTCTGTCTGACATAGGAAGACGTCATGACAGTGTAAAGTGATAACCTCTGGTCCAGGTGAAAGCAAAATTTGTTGGAGCCGTCTCCTCTAGAGGTAGGCCTTAGCTACAATGGGGTCTCCATACATACAGTCCTCCTCCACGGCTAAGTTGTATTTGCTTCCACTTCCTCCCTTGTAGGCACTGGTCACGATCCTGAGCCAGCCTTTCTCACCCTGAGGAGAGGAGGAAGTTAATCTAGACATTCAACAGGACAAGTAGTGATTGAGTTTCAATGTAGTCCAAGTTTTTGAATTTTGAACTGTGACCTTGCATGGTTTAAGGATTTCATGCAGTCGATTCAGTGAATTAAAGATGAGAGATAGCTGGTCAGTTCAGTATTAAAAAAGGTCCATACCACACAAAATTACAGATTTTTTTTCTTTTCAGAAATTGTTTGGCAAAGATCAATAAACAGATTAACAGCAAGCTATGTGACAGCTAAGCATGGGTTTCAACTTATTCTACTGCAAGCCAGACTCTTCAGGAATCATGTTTCATCATCTGCATCTTTCAAAAACCTAACACACATGTTGTCTACTTCATTAGATGAGGACTTACCCACGGCTCTCCCCAGGAGTTGCGTACAATCCAGTATTCCACACCATTTTCTACTCCCCATCCTGCCACTGACACAATGTGGTTGATGGAAGGATCCTCAACATACTGAGAGTAAAGTCCTCCAGTGTACGCGTCAAGCTTATCTGTGGCCATGATCCCACAGCTAGAGGGAATAAACATTCACATTGTCACCAGAATTCACACAGGAAGTTTAGACATCATTAAAATGTACTTCAGGTGCTCAGCAATAGTGCAGTGATCTGAAACGATATGCCACTGAGAGCCATGTGTATGCAGGTTTTCATTTAAACCCAACACTACAGCAGCTAATTTCACCCATTAGTTCCCCCTCTCTGGTTAAAGGTGTGCTAATGACTGAAGTCAGCTGGTGGAGTGATTGGTTGGAATGAAAACCGGCATGGCTTTCAATTGCACATATATAGTGGTGAAGACCCCTTGTCTCTGGACCCTCATGTGTCCCGCTGCCTGCCTGTCTCCCTCTCAGCTTCCCCACTGTCAGTCTCAATAAAGAAAAAATGCAAAGGGGAACAGACTGCCTACTGTCCCTGTTAAGAAAAAAATAAAGTTAACAACCTGATTGGTCCTCCGGCGTAGATCTCAGCCATCATCTTCTCCCTCCCACTAACCATTCCAAAATCCCCCACTTTCCAGAGGGTGTAGTTCTTCACAACATTGCACTGCCCGAAAGTGGTGCAGGTCCCACACTCGTTGAAAGGTCTGCATTCTATGAAGAGGGACAAAGAATATGTCAAGATGGCTAGCCAGACCACAGCACTGACTGTGACTGTGCCAGTGATTAAAATCATTATTGTTTTGCTAAAGAAGACTTGCTTTGGTCTTTAGCCTGGTAGTTATTGCAGGTCTCATCTGGGATCCCATGTTTATTAGCGTATTCCCAAACCCCAGAGTGGTCTCCTCCGTGGCAAGTACCAGCATCACCGCAGTCAATCACATGCTGGACAGAGAGATAAGCAGATGGCCACGCTCCTTTCCGCTTGATGTTGATACGATCTGGCAAGAGAGGAAGTACACGGCTTGGGTACAAACCATATAAAGAGAAAAACCAAGACAGGCATCGTGTGTTTCTGTCCATCAAAGTGCTTTTTGTGCAAAACACTTAAGAGGAAGTGAACCTACTTCACTTTTATTAAAATGTGTCTGATATGATAATAACTGCCTGAAATGCCTGATGCAGAAACAAACTATCGGACTCTTACCTGCCATTGCACTGGTGCTGCCATGGGCCCAACAGGAACCACAGTACTGAGGAATATGTTGATTGCGGGTTGTGCTGACGTAGTTGGTCCCGTTGATGTTCCTCCAGTCCCATGACTTGGGCAGATCAGAAATGTTGAAATACTCATGAAGACGAGCTGTGGTCCTGCGAAGAGACAGGACAGTAGACACCTGTTCAGCATCAATACAGTGAGACCTACGAGAGGAAGCCTGGATCATGCTTGTATATTGGAAAAAACTCCTGTGTCCTGCACATTCCCAGGGCTTTAAACAACAGTTGTCAGAATATAAATGAAAACCAAAACAAAAGCCATCCAGACAGCATCTTGAAATAGCAGATTCCCTATGCTGTGCAGTTTTTAGAAGATACTTGAATCTGAACACAGCCGAGAGCTTTTACAACCACATTAAGCAAAGAATATGTGAGTGATGCTCCTAACCAAGGAGATGAAGAACAGCTCAAAACAGGTTGCAGTTCACAATTTATGATGCCAGAAATATAAGAAGAGAAGAACACAACCACTTTGAGTCTGAAAACCTGAGCACAGACTTGAGGGCTTCAGGTCAGCCAACGGCTGACGGTGGTGCCTTTAAGGAAATTAGTTGTTCCGCCAAATGATTCACTCAACCTCGTGATTTAAAGAAACCGAGGAAGTTTCGAGGGGGCAAATCTGGAAATAGTTTTAAAATGAAAAACATTTTTTTCAGATTTATTTGTTCGATTACATTAGACTGCTGCTTGATATAGTAATCCACTTAAACATTACTGCTGCCAGATTCGTACTCCAGTTAAACCACTGCTGCTAGGACATGTAAGTTACTTTTGAATGCTAACATTCAGTTGTATAACATTGTATTGCTCAACCCGATAAAACAGTCAACTAACAGCTATTGTCTTTAGATCATATTATATGGTAACTTACTACTACGACCACCGTTTCCATTTCAATACATTTGTCCTTTGTTATTCCTAACTTGGCATGAAAGACTGTTTGCTGACTCAAAGAAAAAAAAAACTCACCTAAAGCCGAAGTCGTTTTTCCGTGGCATCCGGACATAACAGGGCTGCTTGTCGTTAAAAAACGTCCCGGCTAAAGCACCGGACAGCATGAACACAAACACCACAGCGATCGGCGACATCACGAAATCCCTTTGCGTTACCGGAGATGTGACTGACCTTTCCTGCACCGATCTGCCTCTAGACAACGTACTAGACCAGTACACAAACCGTGCTGTCACGTGAACATGACGACTACAGATTCAAAATGTCAGAGGAAACCCATGTATTTCCAAGGAAGGCTTTCAATAAAGTTTCACTACAGGGTTGATGGTTGATCACCCTATGTTAGCTTTCTGTCTGAAAAACTGGCAAATGAATTCCCAGTTCAGCAAAAGCTATATATTAATGTAATTCACCCATTCATAAAAAAGAATAATACTGTGTTACTATTTTGTCTGTTTTGCTATCCACTAAAATTAGTTTCACTTTAGTGCTTTCAATCGTTTTGTAATGTTGAATATATATCTGTAATTTCCTATGAACAAATCACTTTTGTTCAGTGCACGTATTTTAAAAAAAAACAAAGATTTCATCTGGCAGTGTTAATAAGAAATGTATTAGGAGTCAACCCAGTGTCCCTTTGGTCTACAGTAAATTATTTACCAATTTTAGGTAAATATTCTTTTAAGAATGAGGAAACATTGTGATCAAGTTGTTTTCTTGTTCATTGTCAATTTGAACTGTGTAAGAAAATCATTCAGGGCAAATGAAGAAAATGTTTATGGCTTTAGCAGTCACTTGATAGTTTGAGGAGCTGTAGGCTACAGTTGGGAATAAAGATTCATTTCACTGACCTTGCCAGAGAAACTGGTAAAATTAAAACTAGAGTTTTTAAGTATTTATTTGTCCTAAAGATGTCCTTGGTGTAAAGGGAACCCTTATTGTATGATTATGCAGTTAGCCTGTCTCCTTGGGCAAAAGTTCACTGGGTGTGTCTCTCAAGATAAGCTGAGTTAGCATCTCCACATTTCCTCATTGTGATACTTTTGCAAATCAGGCAGCACATACTGTCTGTCTGAACGTCATTGGTGTTATGTGTTCTAAATGCTGGACTACTGATGTTTTGTCAAAAGAATGCCATAGATTTCATAAAAATGTCATTCATTTTTTTGACAAAGATGTTAAGTTATTTCAAAATGCAGTTATAATAATATAATATGGAGTAGATCTTTGTCAGTATCAGTATTTATTTAGTTCTTGTAATTGTTCTACTCCTTCTATGGCTAGAATGACTGCAGCAGAGAGGAAGAAGGTGTACAGGCAGAGACGCTGATCCTGAACATAGGGTAGTTTATCTGGCCAAAAAACGTGACACATACTGTACTGGAAAGAAGTTGAGCAGAAGAAGAGAAAACTGATAGGGCATGTCTCAAAGAGAGGAAAACAACTTGAAAGAAAGAACCTGCAAGACAGGACAGGCATAGAGCAGAGTTGAAGGCAGTTGAGTTACAAGGATGTTGTAACTCCACCACCTACTACTCCCACCACCCCAGCCCAGAAACTGAACCTATCTGTGTGGTCCAGAACTGGAGCGATGACACCTCCCGCTGAGCCGTCCACTTGATAACCCCAACGACACGCCCATTCTTTCATCTGACATCCCAACTAGAGCCTCTTTCCACATAGGCACTCACCCAAAACAGAACAAGGTATAATTACATCATATCTTATGTATTAGTAAATGCATTAGTACACCGTATTTAGATACATTATATTACATGTCTTCACCATCATAGCAAAATAACTCACGGCAGTGTGGAACAA
Source organism: Monocentris japonica (assembly GCA_900323365.1). Taxonomy (NCBI): domain Eukaryota; kingdom Metazoa; phylum Chordata; class Actinopteri; order Trachichthyiformes; family Monocentridae; genus Monocentris; species Monocentris japonica. Next base: position 3,953 of record OOFE01041633.1, on the reverse strand, counting down.
AGATCTGTTACATGTTATGAAAGGAGTAGCAGCAATGTAAACGTAATTTTAATCAAAAACATTTTGTGATTCATGGCTACACAAATAAACTTGTGACATGATAAACATTTTATGGTATGGTGACATAGGTGAGAGTTACTGAAGACATGCAATGTCCATTAAAATGAATCAAAGTATACCTGGGATTAAGCTCTGTATTTTGTGAATCTGTCAAGAGAAGATATTGAGAAACATGTTAAGGTCATTTGTTTTGGGGATTAATGCAGTGATTTCTTTTCTCCACCCCAAATGCCGCTCTAATTGGAGAATGACCCATGTACCCAAGATTTCATGCAAAATCCACTGAAGCTGGGCCAAGTGGCAGCAGCTTGAATAGCTCACCACTCACAGTAATGTTACAAAGAGCACAGGACTGCCTAGCTCGTAACTGCTGTCATTGGATTGGTGTCCTTATCGGTATGAAATTTGCTGAATGTGAAAAACCATTCTTTTACAATTCCTCATGCAGCTCTTGATCCCTGATAGCATTAAATCTTTAACCGTATCAAAAGCCCAGAACGGATATACAAATATAACAAATATAGTGTTGTCCTAATGCGTTTAGAGCTCACAGTATATTGTTCATATAAAAAGGCATTGAGTCAAAACAAGTTTTTGACTGAGGTTCACATGCAATGTTATTTTTCTCCTTTTGAGTCCCTCTGATTGCCTGGTTCAAGGCTTCAGCATGGCTGGCAGATGCATTTAGGACAAAACCATGAAAAAGGTCAATGGTTAAACAATAAGAAAGAGGTGGGTAAAGAATAAAGTCTTGGACTGTTTAGGAAAAGGTAACAGAACATTCATAGTGTTAATGCATTGAGAATAATTAAGGAATAAAACCAGACAAATGTTGTCTTTTGTTTCACTTTTGAAGTGTTTTACTTCACAAGCACATCAACCAACATCAGATGGCACACACTTTATTGAAAGGCAAACTGATTGTCACATAGGTGGAAAAAAAAAAAGTCAGATTTGAGCTGGATTCCTTTTCTTTGTAATACTTTGTGCCCAGCTTGATCAACAAACAGATCAAGGATTTTATTTAACTTAGTCAATGTCTTTTATGAGTATTTATGTTGACAAAAACCTATTAGGCATTGCTAGTAAAGAATCAGACGCCATTATGAAATTGTTAAAATCAGCAGTAAGTGCTGCCCTACTCTAAGCAGTTGAAGGTCCCCGGTTTGGTTCAGAGATATCAGCTGTATCATGTGCACTCCACAGTTATACGGTACTGAGTATGAATACAACTACACAGTGATACAAAAAATATTTACTGTTAAGATCTATCATTTTCCACACTGTCCCAGTACGCAAGGATATAAGTGAGACAGAAAATTACCAGAACAGAATCATCCTTGAGTTGCATAAAGTATCACGTTACAATAGTGTATGTTGATGAAATGGATTTTTGAAAACAAAGTTTAATTTCAGGTCAAAACTTTAATAGTCATGTCTTCAAGTGCATAAGTTGTAAAATATGAACATTATCAACAATCACTATTGAAATATAAATTAAGATCGGCCAATTAGCGAAACATGACTGAATGTGTCAAGACAAGCCAGCTGCTCGATTCAGATTTTATAATCAATGCATCTTCATCAAGAGCAACTGAAGAGTGGAAATGCCCGCAAGGTGATCAGTGCAGTAAGTGCAAAGTCATCTGAACAAATAGGGACATGTGGTTGTTCACAATCACAGTGGTAACACATCTAATTGACCGCTTCAATTACTTTTTTTAAATGCTTCATTTTCTGGTTTATTCAATTAAGTCGATTATTATTAAAGACAGAAGTTGAGTCACGGTTTCAAAGAGGGCTGAAACAAAATCCTGCACACTAAAAGATGAGCACTTGCTTCAATAGTGAGGGTGTCTGGTGGCAGCTGAGAAGTACTTCAATCTGTACGTTCTAGATCAGTCTTCTCCTTTTGCAGTCCCGCTCCATCTGGTCTCCTGAGATGGCATTGGCCAAACCCAGAGGGGACACTTGTTTGAGCAGGGAGTCGTCTGATGCCTGACCAAACAGAGCCATGAGCAAAGCAACACCAAAACCTGTGGCACGCTCCCCCTGAAGAGGAAGACAAAAAAAAAGCCAAGCGTCATCACCTGTAACTTAATCTGTAATTACCTTCTCCTTAACAGTTAACGTGACTGAAACCACATGAAACCCGATGGTTAGAGATATTCATCAATCACAAGATCATATTACACACTTTGTAAGGGGAGTAAAAAGTTCACCATCTGAATACTTTTGGAAGAAAGGAAAGTGGAGATATGCAGTATATGTGATTAAGTTATAGCATGGCATAAACCTGCACACCATCAAGACCCTGGCACTCACAGCATGGACAGGAGAGGCGATGTCCACGTGGACCCAGACACCAGGCCAGTCAAAGCCCAAGTGGGAACCAATGAAGAGGCCTGCGCAGGAGCTCTGGGCGTTTTCCCGGTCCTGTCAAACACAAGGAGAGCATGACACACCTGAAAACAAATAATGACAGCAGCCTACATAACTACATATTCACATTGAAATATACGCTTGATTAATTGAGAGATGCTTTTTTTAAACCAAATACCATGGAATATACTCAGATGACAATAAATGTTGCGCTGTAAGACATATTTCACTGTTGTGCTGCTTGCTTTCAGTGCTAGCAAACACTTTCATCTCAAAAAACATTACTTCAAGTTGCCAGGATTTATTTTTTCTGGTAAATTGTTTTGCAAAATTGACATGTGCATAAATAAATTTCTATAAGGATTTACTTTGTGAGTATCAAGATTTTATGCAATTGTACACTTGAGTATCACATTTTTAACAATTTTAAGTTAGAATATGACGTGTAGTGTTAGTTCTGGAACAACTCTGCTACAACACAATTGTACAGTGGCCCTGAGAGCTCAATGCACTGCAACTTAAGACAACACATGCAAGTAGACAAAACACAAGCAAATTAAGAAAACACATTAAAGACAACACAACACATTAAAGACAACACACACAACACATTAAAGACAACACATTACAGACAACACATTAAAGACAACACACACAACACAACAAGTCAACACATTAAAGACAACAACACATTACAGACAACACATTAAAGACAACACACACAACACAACAAGTCAACACATTAAAGACAACAACACATTACAGACAACACAACACATTACAGACAACACAACATAAAACAACACATTACAGACAACACAACACATTACAGACAACACAACATAACACAACACATTACAGACAACACAACACATTACAGACAACACAACAACACATTACAGACAACACAACATAATAAGACAACACATTACAGACAACACAACACATTAAGACAACACATTACAGACAACACAACACATTAAGACAACACATTACATTAAGACAACACATTAAGACAACACAACACATTACAGACAACACATTAAGACAACACAACACATTAAGACAACACAACACATTAAGACAACACAACACATTACAGACAACACATTAAGACAACACATTAAGACAACACATTAAGACAACACAACACATTACAGACAACACATTAAGACAACACATTAAGACAACACAACACATTACAGACAACACAACACATTACAGACAACACATTAAGACAACACAACACATTAAGACAACACATTAAGACAACGCAACACATTAAGACAACACAACACATTAAGACAACACATTAAGACAACACAACACATTAAGACAACACATTAAGACAACACATTACAGACAACACAACACATTACAGACAACACATTAAGACAACACAACACATTAAGACAACAACACATTACAGACAACACATTAAGACAACACAACACATTAAGACAACACAACACATTACAGACAACACATTAAGACAACACAACACATTAAGA
>OOFE01041629.1:0-14518 GCA_900323365.1 Monocentris japonica | reverse complement strand
CCTCTTTTCCTCCGTGGTTTACTTGCACACGACCCCTCAGTCTGCAGCCTTTTACAGTGTTGAACAGTGTTTACCTCTGCAAATCTGCTTCAACAGGCACGCACATCCAATTTACAAACGATTGGCATTCATCAAATATACACCTGTTCTACGCACAAATCAAGGTTTCCCGAACATTTCATGAATCCCACGTTGGTGATTTCTTACGCGCATAAACACGACAAATTTATGAATAATTTACGAAAACTTGAGTGAATGAGGCCCAATGCCCTGATAGGCACCTTGGATAAAAGTACCCACTAAATGCATGCACAGTAGGCTATGCTAGTTTATTGTGTGGGACTGTGGTTTGGTCAGCAAACCACATGATTATTATGATTTTTAGCATTATTGATTATTTAAGATTATTATTTAGGACATAGTTCTATGTTCTTCATTCAAGAAATTATTGCATTCAGGAAAACCTGAATGTTTGCTTCAACAAAGCACCTAATTTTTTTTTCAAAAGCCACAAAAAAAAAACTATGGAAGCCCATAGGGGACTTTATTAAAATGATAATGTAAACTTGAAAATGTAATTCCACAATAGCATTATAATTTTCCACATATGTATGTGTTATTTGAGTAAAAATGAAAATACAATAATCTAATTTTCATTTTCACATACTCGTCTGGGCGTTCTATGACCATATTAAAATGAAAATGGAAAAGCTGTTTGACATTTCATTTTCAAAGTCGTACCCCGCTGACAGTGGTCAATATTGACAGTGGTCAATATTCCAATGTTGTTAATTCAAATTTGAAAATTAAAATGCAATATAAACAATGTAACCTGATTTTCCCTTTACGCAAGCAATATTTAAGTCACAATTAAAATGAAAATGAAATTTTCTAACAATTTGAAAATTAAAATGAAAACAGCATTTGACATTTAATTTTCAAAGACTTAACCTGAATATTGTCCACTGTACAGCAGGTGGACAATGCAAATTGGATTATTGCTATTTCATTTTCATTTTTACTCAAATAACACATACATATGTGGAAAATAATAATGTTATTGTGGAATTACATTTTCATTTTCAAGTTTACATTATCATTTTAATTAAGTCCCCTATGGGCTTCCATAGGAAACCTAGGAAATGTGTAAAACCTTGCTAGTCCAGTTCGACCTTGTAGTTTATACCAACCCACTGATTTTCTCTGTGGTGTTTGCCAGATGAAGTATTAGTCAGAGCCTTATTTTTTCTGTTCATTTTTCACAGATATGGGTGGGCGGCTTGAGCTGAACAAGACCTTTACAGATCAACCCCTTGTTATGGAGTAAGTCACAGTTTGAATAGTAGTGCTGTCCACAAACCATTAGTCTTCACTGTGTTTACACAAACCTTTAGTGGCGTGTTTACTTACATTTTGCTTTTGATATTTATCCAAGATAACACATATTTTATCTTGAATTTTGAACAAACCCGATTTTATTGTATTTCCTGAAAATTATTTTCTGTGTAGACGTGTGTGTTTTTTTTCAAGACACCAGCAAATTGGAACTTCTAATAAAGTGTGTTGATGTATGTATCCTACAGTTTCAATGGGGACATGATCCCAGACATCTTTGGAATCACCAAGGACTCATCCACCGAAGTCTGCTATCTCACCAAACGGTCAGGAGAATGTTGTTGTTATCAAACTCATGTACAATTGTCCATGTTTATTATTGCTGCTGTCAGACTGCAACACATATTATTGCTGTCCTGTATTCTGTGAGAGAGAAGAGAGAAGTTGAAATGTTGATAGTTGCGCTGTTTGATTATGAATGAACTGTTGTTTTCTGAAAGTTTGGGCTTTGAATTCCGCTGTAAGTCTACATTGTGGTTTTCCTTCCCCTCAGGATCCCAGTGTGGCAGAAGGCACTGAGTTCACCTGTCAAGATGCGCATCCCTCACTCCAACGCTTTCATTGACCTCAACAAAGACTTTACCGCCGGTGAGTCAGTGATGTTTGAGCAATGTCTGACCTTGAAGGAAGATAAAAACTAAGATGTCTGCCTTGGTTGAGAGTCTCAGGGTAGCCAGTGCGCAACTTAACACATCGCTGTTGTCAGCTGAAAACACTCGCTTTTCCAAAATCAGCATTTTAAAAACTGTCAAACAGCTTTATTTTCTTTCTAATTTTTGAACTCCTTCCACTTTGTTTGGAGCGGATTTTCATTTCAAGTAAAAACGTGTAAATTATCAAAATGTGAGTTCACTGGAGATGGTTAAGGTTTTGATGTGACACCAGCAGATCAAAGTGCGATTCCAGACCAATGTATTTTCTGCGCTGTCTTTCTGTTTTCCACTACTGTAGTAAAGTGGTGTTGTGCACAAGGTTGTTGTGCTGCCTGTTCACATCAACAAAATCAAGGAAAAGTATCAGAATTCACTTTGATGCCTGCAGAGTCCTTGTCTGAAGTGTTGCTTTAGGGCAGGTTTTAATGGAAGTAATGATGGTTCCTTTCTGATGTAGCCTCAGGGAGACCCTGCTCTTAACTCTGGAGAGGATTGCTAAAATGTTCATTGCCAGACTAGCCCTTTGTTTAGTTGGAAAAAGTCCCTCACACACCATGGTAAGAGAGGAACTCTGGCGCTCAACCCTGATCAGTTTCAATATTAGGGCAGCAGAGTTATGTAGTGAGTATGGAGACCGATGTACAACCTGGATTTAAGCCCCCGTGTCACTGAGCCCGTTCCAGTGTGTTAAAGATTAATTCGGGCCACAGTGAATGTTTAGCCCATTTTCCAGGATGCCCCTGTCTCTTCTAAAAGAAATCCTGTGGATTTTTACATGCTGTTATCTGAGAAACTGTTATGTCACTTATTTTCCCTTATTTACACCATTCACTTTCATTCAAAAGCCACAGGAATCTCATAAGGGAGAGAGAGCACTTTGGGATAATGGGCTTCACATTCATCATGGCCGGAATTATCCTTGAAGCTTACCCTGCGCTATGGCTACGCTTTCAGTAGAGGGGGGGGGCAGGTGAAAATGGAATTTCCCTATAGGGATATATCAAGGATTATTTATGTCTGGCCATAATCAAAGCTATAGAATAAGACATTCTGTTGTTCTCTACAGACACAAGGAAATAAAGTGGAACAGAGAACAACCGGTACTTGAATAACCAATCTTTTGGGGTATCATCCGGTCGGGAGACAGTCTGTGAAAAGGGTCTAATTCTGCACATTTAATTATATGACACCCTCTCTGAGTTGAAAGGGAATGTCTCACTGTCTTTCCTGTTCCTCTTTTGCCCTATTTTCTGCCTACGGGAGACGGCAGTGAATGCTTGCTAATGCACACCACCGTAGCCACTCAACCACTACTGCACTTGAGTGTGCCTTTACATAAAAAGTAATAATAGGCATGTGTGGTTTCAAGCCTAACGTTACTCAAATGCTTAGCATGCATCCCTTGCTGATTTCCACTTTCCAATGACATTAGTTTACTGTGTTGCTTTGCTATGGTGATGACTGCTAGTTAGACTAAGAGCATGTTGTCAAACGGCCGAATGATTTCGTACATTGTTTTGGGATTGACTTGGACAGTGTTGGCCACTCCCTTTTTTTTTGAGTCCTTCATTTGTCACACTGAAAAGCATTATGCATTAGTTGTAGTTGTTAGTTGGTGCATATGCTTTATTGAGAATCTTTTTTGGAGGTGAAAAGAAGAAAATGCCCTCATTAAAAGGCCACTTTTAAGAATCATTAAGAATCATTAAGAATCATTTATTTTTTATTGCATTTATTGTTTCATATTACATATTTACCCAAAGAATTGAGCAGGGCCGGTGTGTGTTCACATTTTCAGTCATTAAGGGCTTTTGTGGCACCTCAAATAGACCACCAAGGACTGAAGATTGGCTTGGGCATTAGATTATTTGCCATTTATGTGTACACAACATGAATTAAAGAGTAGTTTCACCTTCAGTACACAAGGTCCCCACTGCACAGCACTCCTCCTCAGACAACACAATAAGAGATCTGCCAGCTGTATATGCACTCTTATATCTGTGTCTCATAATCACATACTCCATATCTCCTTTAGGCTGTGACCCAACAAAGAAGAAACCATTTCAATATGATGAGAGGCAGAAAGATGATAATAAAAAAGAGAATTATATGATTTACCTCCTCCCTGTCTTATATTGATCTTGCGGCATTGCAACCTGTCACCATGTTTCTCGTGAGTAAAGATGCGGCTTGACTGCTTATGATTCACACATGAATTCAGTTACCACAGGTGTCGAGATGAAACAGTTAGTCATGTTTAACATATTAAAAAGGTTGCATTAGTCCATGGGTGAAGGATGTACCTCAATGTGGGGTAAAATAAAACCTAACATGCACAAAACCAGGTGTGTGGGATTTTGGACAGGTCTATGTTCAAGTGCACAAAGCCACGAAAATAGCACTGCGTGATTGACTTGTGCTTTAGACGTGGTCTTCACAGGTGGAAGGCGCAGGAGTAACTTCACCCCAAAACTGACACTAAAATCCCACTGCACCAGCTGGTTTTAATTGACACATCCCCTTTTGCGCCACCCTGCCCATCCCAGTGTAAGTCTACCCACAAAATTACCAAACTGACGGAGTGGAGAAACTGTTTTCTATGCCTTTAACTGAACACAAGGTAGTGTTTGGATACCCTATACTACGCCAAAGGTGTTAAATAATACATCCTGTGATCAGACTGTAGCATTCTTGGTTTGTGCTGCAATAGCAGGTAAGGCTGCAACACGCCAGTCAGTCAGTTTGAGTGACGGCCAGCTGCCTGCCAGTTTGTCTGCCAGCGAGCTTGTCTTTCACTGTCTGAAGTGTAGAGGAGAGGATCTGTTTTTTGATAAACCAGGCCCGTTCACAAACACGCACAACACAACACTGTACCATAAACATAGAAATACTGGCATGGACCTTTTAACACCAGTCTCTGCTGCTCTCAAACCAAGACTCTTCCCCAATCACATGGTACTGCTCTCTCATGCATACACACACACACACACACACACACACGTGCAGCAGTAATCATTAAAGTCTTGTCAGTGCCTAAGTACGTTCAGCTGTGTTCAGATTGCTGTGGGTGAGTGTGCTGCAGGAACAACAGGGCGTGAGGATAAGAACCGGTGGAAAAAGCCTGCTCTACATCTGGTGGATGTCAGGCTGTTTGGCAGCCACTGTTTGTGGGGGCGTGCAGATGGAGAGAGAGAGAGAGTAGGCAGGAAGTGATGGAGAAATAAAGCACAGTGGGAGAGGGGCTGGATGGATAGATGGATTGAGAGAAAAGGACGAATGACAGAGGAATGGAGGGAGGGGGACGAGCCAGGCAGTGGGTGAATCTTCAGCATGGCTCAGTGTGTGCTGCAACCACCTGCTCCTCTAAGCGGTACTGGCTGGAGCATTACAGCATAGCTTAAAGGGAGGGGGTTGAGCTTAGGGGCCAGTCTGGGGCCTGCTAGTTAGCCAGTTAGAGCGAAATCCTGATTCGTAGTTTACAGTGATGCGGCTTTTCATGGGTTTTTTGGGGACACACAACTGCCATTCATGTTTAATGAAGATGGCTTTTGTTCTGCTTTTCTTTCTTTAATTCTTTCTTTACTTTGTTTTGGTGTTGTCCCGATCACATCCCTGTTAGTAGCTCCATCTAGGCCTCTTTCCACAGCGGGGCTAACTGGGCCTTACCAGCGCTGCTCAAAATGTTAAAGCTACTTTAGCATTTGTGTAGCATTTTATGTTTCTCAAAATTAAGACCACATTACCTATAAACTGTTGCTTCCTTTTGCAAAGATGAATGGAATATGAATTTTGACGAGGTCAGCTAATGTCTAGCTGAAACTATGCAGTTGCAATAGTGGAACTAGAATAAAGCAAAATAAAAAAAACGTTACTGTTTTGCTTTTTAAAGCAATCTCCCTTTGTGCCATGAAGCAATCCGTCAGATTCCTCACAAAATCTGACCCAGTGACACACAATGTAAAATGCAGTGTAGAGGCTGATAGAGGCTTGCATTCTTCTTGACAGTCTTGTTTGTTTCGGAGTAATTAGGAGGAATTAAAAGTAATTTGATTTTAAAAGTAGGATGATGTTGTAAATGCAGACTACTCCAGAATCATAAAGTTTTGGGGAAGTTGTTGCAGAAATGGTAAAACAATTGTGATTTTTGAGATGTTTCAATGAAACCATACACAGAAACATGTTTGAATATCATGGCAACGTGTATGGGGAGCAGAGATTCATTTGTGGGATGGTGTGTGTATATGCACTCACAACAAGATGTGCATGACACTCCAATATAGCCTACATGTTAGGTTCTGCCATGCACTTGTTCATTTATCATCAATAGCACAAACTATAACTCCATAACTATAAAGATATTTTCCAAGCTACTTCAAAAGTGTGTCATTTTCAAAATGTCCACAGCCAGTTCTGAGCAGTGCTGTGTATTGGAAGCTATCTAAGTCATCTATCAATCACCCTCTGGGTAAAAGATTAATTCTAACTCATTCTAATGTTTTTTAATTTTGTCCAAGGTTTAGATTCATCACAAATTATTTTAAGCACCTCCAGCCACATGATATCATTGCTCACCGTGATTAAAGATGCTTTATAATAATACACATTGAAAGATGAACATGCATTCCTATTCTAAGCACAGTTATATTGAGTAAGACGTGAAAACTCAGGTTGCAATGTTTAATGAGTGTAAAACAGTTTAGAAAATGCAATATACAGAAACTGGGAAAAATAAAAACATAAAATCTGAAACTGGGGTAAAATAAAATGGAATATGTGAAACATTAAAGTGGATTTACAGGGCCCTTATAGCCCAACTAGCATGTGATATAATTAAATCCCGGCCAATCCTGTTGGCCCTGTGGTGGAAACAAGACAGTCCAACTACTTGTCTGTTTGCCCTCTAATTGAGTGTTTTTAAAAAATAAATATAGCCACTAAAATGTATGAGAAGTGAGTGACCTAGAAGAACAAGGGTAGATAAGCTAGAGAGTCAACAGGAATTATGCCTGGAACATTTGTAGTTCTGTTTTATTGTTCAAAGGTGAATGAGAATATCAGTAAATGGAGGAGATCCTTAATTTGGGCATCTTACCTCTCTCTTGGGCAAGGTTTCCATCTCAGGAAGCCCTGAGTGTCTCCTCTATCACCTATCAGTATGGTAATATAGTGAGGTGTTTTGCTGGCGTGGTCCAAGAAAGATGAGGGGAAGGTCTGGGCCGTGTCATGACTCCAATCTCAGCCCGGTGTTTAAAGCTGTAAACAGTCCCACAGTGAAGCATTGGCTGACCTCGCTACATCAGCGTTGCCAGCAAATAATGTCTGGAATTGTTTCCTGGCTGGTGTCAAGGCCTCATTTAGGCTGCTGACTGGACTGGCCAGCCAAGCAACCTGGTGGCGACATACCGTATATGGCTAAGAATCTCTTTTGTTGCTATCATCCTCACCCAACCCGGCTTTTTGTAACCGTGTTCATAACGCCCTTGTTTTCATGCTCTTTTGTTGTCTTCTTATTTTCTCTCATTTTTTCAGTTGTGTGTTCTGAAGCTGCTCGCCGCAGTAACACAACCAATTAGCAGCAACAGCTCTTACTGTGAGACAGCTAGGAGGCTGAGCTTCATACAATAGATGGCTGATGTGGGCAGGCGCTTCAATAGCCATCAAAGCTTCAATCATCATCAAAGCGAAATGACCACAGGAGATGTTCTTATCATTTGAATGGCATACACTTGGAGTAGTCACACTACACACTACATCTCTCCCCACTACAGAATCAAGGTAACCCAAAGGGTCTCATCACAGCTTTTCAATTAAGAAATAGCACTGCTAGGCAGGAAGCTAACAGCAGCACGATAAGAACTTGTTAGAAAAAAAAATGTGGTAATTGTAAGGTAATTATAAATTCCATTTTGGGCAAAACATTCACAAAGACAGCATTTCTGGCATAAGGATCCATTGCTAGGCAACGGGCATGGTAATGCTTGATGCAGCATCCAATTAAACCAGCTCTCAGTGTCAGTGTCGTTGATTGTCTGAGTAATATGGGGCGGGGGGAACAGATTTGCCAGATTTGCCAAGGAAAAGAATTGACTATAAAGGGATTAAATTTACGTTTAGGTAGCAGACTCAGGCATATTTAATAGTCATTTTAGTCATTTTAGCTCTTAAAACAGTGTATCTACCTGACAGACAGACAGAGAGACCATGAAAGTTATGTTTGTCACATTCAAGCAATGCTAATCCTAATAAGAGAATTATAGACCCTTCGGCCAGGATGAACGGAGCAAGTCAAAGAAGAACACACGTGGTATTATGCATTTATCAGACATGAGGGCTGAAGTAGGTAGACAGCCAAGGTGGGATTAAGACGTCTTATTTTAGGATTGTGTGTGGTGTCCTGGTGAGTCAGTGGGCTAAATTGCACACCATGCACTCCTGCACTCCTTCACGTGGTCCAATGCAAATCAACAAGTGGAATTATCTCACCCCATTTGGCAAAACTTTTCCACTTGTTTTGAGAAAAGTATCATTTTTAAGACTGATTTTCTTTCCAGTTACAGAAACACATGCGACGCTTGGGCTTAGTAATGGGACCATGGCAAAGTGCATAAGAGACAGCCATGTGGTCAGATACTCCTAGATCATAGACCTGCAGGTTGCCGGTGAGGGCAGACTCAGAGAGGTCTAGAGTATGCCCTCTGGAGTGTGTGGGGACATCAAGATGTTATTTTAGATCTCGACATTCGATTATGCCCAGAAACTCAGCTACAGAGTGGCAAGATGGTGAGCGGGAGAGACCAGGGCAGCTGGCCAGAAAGAAGAGTAGAGGGAGACCGTGGCGGGTACACCTCGGGTTGGCTGAGAATGCAGAGAGCTGTGTGGTGTGATTCGGACAGTGGTTGACAGGTAGGCAGTTGTTGTAGTAGCTGTAGTAGTCTGCTTTATATAGTCTTTGCTTACTAAACGTCTGCAGGCCTGATCAAACACAGGAACAATGTAGCACATTCAAAAAGGTAAAAGGCCATCACATAACGACAGAGAGCGATAAAAGAACATGCAATTCACGGCGAGGAGCACAGCATGAAGCATGAAGCAGTGACTTTTTTTAAGCAATTAGAGATCTTTTATTATGAAATGGTTGTGAGAAGTCCTCAGTAACATTTGTTCATTTATTCATTTGGCATTCTTTCCAAGTATTTGAAACAATTGTTTTTCCTGTTTTGCGCGGGCGCTACACATTTCCTCCTCACCCAAACATGGAGGAATATCTCCCCCAACACTGAACCCACGGCGACATGTATCCATCATCATAAATACATCAATTGTATTCACTGCTCTTCCCCGCGTTTTAATTTCCCCCTTGTATAGAGATTTGGAGTGAGCACACAGGCATGTTAGGAACGCCTGGTGCGATGCGGCAGCCCTTTGAGGTGTGTCGTTTGTAGCCTCTCCGCCTCCAGGAAAGCTGGCGCGGCGTCAAACGGGCAAAAGAGACGCTGTGTTTATTTTGGTAAGCACGGGTGTTTTTGCAGATAAATGAATAATGGGAATAAATGAGGCAGCACGTTGCCTCTCTGATACGCACAGCTCTGTGACTGTAGCCTGGGGTTATGCTGTCTCACCATGTTCTGTCCCAAAATAAGTTCCCTTCTCTTCGCCGCAGAGAACTACGCCGGGATGTGCAAAATGTTACTTCCTAATATTGATGTGCACCCCCTTCTGCGCACTCTCACTTTTGCCAAGGCTAACAACTCCTTTAACCTGCCTCCTCTCCTTCAACTGCATCTCCTATTTATGATTGCGCTGGATTTAATTGGTGAAGGGACCACAGTTTCCCGGTGGTGCTAATATTCAGCACACTCTGGTTGAATAACCTCCTGCCTGAGCACACATTCACACAAACACGCAAATCAGCTAGCAGCTACCTAAGTGCCAATCAAGTGCTGAAAACAATACATTTAGGTGTTGCTGGGTTGTTGTTTTTTTTCCCACAAATGCCATACACCATCCACATCCACTATTGGCTTTGTTCACTTCAAAGCAAGCACGTAGCCTATTATCACATCTCACTTTGATGTTTGGCATTGACTGTAATGTTCTAAATGCACCCTTTCTCCCAAATACTGTTTTATACATGGAAGGATGCCTTTTCATTCTTCCTAGAGGCTTCAACATGGCAGGCTTGATAAACGTTGCCAACGCAGTCTCCAGTGTTGGTGTTGACAGGAGGTTAATAGCTGTACCTTTTTGGAGCAAAGTCAAGTTTTATTATGACAATTTTAATATATAATAAATGCTCTATAATTTTAATTAGTTTACATAAATACACACACACACACACATACACACATCATCGTTTTCTGCGCTAATACAATGCACATTGCCCCACCATGTTGGCACACTGGAATATTGACACACACGCACAAAAACACAGGCTCCATTCCAGCCCGTGGAATGAGCTTTCTTATGCTTGTTACAGTAGTTCCCTGAGCAATTTTTATACACACACACATGCACACACACACGGCATAAAAAAAAGTGTTCTGAGCAAAATGGGATGGGAAGTCTGTCTGTATTAGAAGGTTCGGCTGTAATCCCCCCGTAGCTAGTGCACCTACGTTGTTCCCTGTAATGGTTTTAGGAGATTATTTCTTCCGGGAATAGCATCACTCCATTCTGTGCCTGTGTGATGTGCCATGTTTGTGAATGAGCCATTTTGATAGATTGGGTGGAAGTCACACAGTGCGAAGTAGGGCTACATATTGGCTTAGAGACGGATTTATTCTGTTTAGCTTTTCACTTTGTTCTTGGCCTGGATTCTGCATTGTGTGTGTTAATACACACACACACAAATGTGTGTCGGCACCAACATCACTGTGTGAGTGGCAGTTTATTGGGGTGTGTGTGTGTGTGTGCGTGCGTCTGCATTCATGTAAACCAATTCAGTTGCTATACTTATACATGGTGACGTTGCTCCAAAGACAGATAACTTTTATTTCCCTGTAATCTCTAAACAGTGAGTAATAACAAAGTTACCACGCCAACCACCTTGTGGCCTCTGGGGAAAAATACCTGGCAGAGAAAGTTATCTTTATTAGCCATTTTAACTGTGGGGAAACATGGATTGTCATATTTCACTGCATCAACAAGTGAAATCTATGTGATTGTACAGCCTACTCTGACAATTGTCTCTCAGCCGACAAGGTAACAAATCGTACAAATCATATATATTTTTAATGGCTTGCTACTGCATCACGGCTCCTCTTCTCTTGATACTACAGTAAATCATTTTTTGTGGGCTTTTGGCAAGTTTGGAAAAGCTTGTTTCACAGTCTGCTGGTTCCTTGCTAGCAGAGGGGACTGAGTCACATATCAATGGAGGTGGCCGGTGAAGATTTGGCTCCATCCCTGCACAGTCTCCTCTCTCCCCAACCCTTTAAAGGGATACTCTGGTATTTCGAATTTGACTCGGTCATACTCCCTCACCAGATACTTGTCACATTGTTCGAAAAGGTCATCCTCCAGTGTCCATTTAAATAGCTTATTTGCCTTGTTAGAGTTTGTCATTGCAACCATGGGTTACGCCTTGCTGCATTTAGCCAGTTTCACACGTAGCTGTGCCTTTTGGTTTCAACAAGCAAGGTTAACAAGCTGTTTAAGGCACACTGAAGGACAACCTTTTCTCATAGTGTGACAAGTGTTTTTGAAGTGGGGTGAGAAACTATGTTTGACATTAGGTTAAGTGTGTATTCTCTTGCAAGGGATTTATTTGTTTTAGAGACTCTGGACAATTTTGCAAGTGTCATCCAATAAACCTCTTGCTATCAGATGAGGTTTCTAATATGATTTGTTCCTATCCTTTTTATTCTGATACTTGAACTGTGTTACATTATCAATTTAAAGATAATTGAATGCAAACCTTTAATCTGGTAATAGTCTGTGGTTCTTCACAGGCATAGATTCAGACTTGCTTCTTGGTTGAACCATCTCCATACTTGTTTATGTGAGGGTAGTTAGGTTAATCAGCATCATACTTCCGGCTATTAGAATTTAGGTTGCTTAAAATGCCAATAAGTGTCTGGTGATGAGACATAACAGTATACCTTTAATGCTAGACCTTTATGTGGTCCCTCTTCCTAGTGCCAATTAGAAGCCTAGCAGCAGCATTTTGGACTAACTGCAGGCGAGACAGGGACAAATCACAAACACCGTGTATAGGGAGTTGCAGTAATCAAGACAGGACTAGATGAAGGCATGCGCAGATTTTCCCAGGTCATGAAGCGAGACGAATGGCTTGATTTTAGCAATATGTCTGAGCTGAAAGTAGCTATCTTCGAGTTTTTGGCATAAGGATTGATGTCGAAGGACAGCTGACCTAGGCTGTTTGGGATACTTTTTTTTTGCCATCCAGCATTTGATGTCTGTAAGGCAGTCACAAAGGTTCTTTAGGTATAGCTAAACCTCAAATCTTATTGAAGATATCTCAGATAAAGAACACACACAAAAAAATATGATATTGTTTCATTGTTTATTTAACAAAAACTCAGATATCTCTCTGTGCAAAAATATGTGAATTCCTTCAATCAGTAAATTGTGTCACCTTCTTTAGCATCGATGACTTAGCAACCGTCTCCTAAAGCCACTGATCAGTATCAGGAATCTTCCTGGAGGGATTTTTGCCCACTCATCCTTAAAAAACAATGTCATGTTTGAGGGCTGTCTTGCATGCTTCAGCTCCTGTCAGCATCTCAGTTAGATTTAGGTCAGGACTTTGACTTGGCCAATACAAAGTACTAAATGTCTTCCTCCTGAGTTTTCCTTTGGTAGATTTGCTTGAATGCTTAGGATCATCGTCTTGTTGGAACAGACACTTTGGGCCCAGCTTCACCTCTCGGACTGATGGTAATAGTAAAGCCAAAACAGTTCAAAGCCAAAACAGTTTTTGACTTTGAACTGTTTTGGTATGCTCTTTATTTTATGATGGATGGCAATAATTTTGCTGCAAAAGAAAGCAGTGAAGGCGCATTTTCAGAAAGTATCAACATGTTCAAAATGCTGGTATAGTAAGATACCTTTGGATTACTGGTATGCTGTGCAACCCTAGTCAGGGTCCTCCTTCCCATACTTATGGGCTGATGTAGCATTAACAAGTTATTCAAATAAGCACCTCTTCTTGCTTCACCCCCAGCAAGAAGGCTAGTCTTGTGAGGCATCTGCCTCATGCTATCAGAAAACCAGGGTTACAGCCATAACTCCTGCATTGTTGGACAAGCTTATCTGCCTCAATGATGTGCCCAAACTCAAAACTGTCTGTGCCAGACTTGGTGTTGTGACATCTTTCCTGTAAAAGGTGAGATGATGTCCAATAGAGGCCCCTTTAAACAGGGCCCAGGAAGCAGCCATTTCTCTTGAGGAGTAAGCACACGGACCAGTGGGTCTGAATTTCACTATTGTTGTAGGCCAGAGTAATTACTCCTATGATGGCCATCTGTGTGTCGGTCTGCAAGGGACCTGACTGAGCCACTGGCTGTGCCTTGCATGGGAGAAAGAGCTGTAACGCTTTGTCATCCTTCATTTTGGCCTTGCAGCTCATTCAAAAATGCCCTCAGGGACAACTTGAATGTCCAGTATGTCCTCTTTGTCCTTGTCAGTTAGGGTGGTCAGGTTGAGCTATCTTAGATAGATAGATACTTTATTGATCCCCGGGGGGAAATTCTGGGGTTACAGCAGCATAACAGTATCAGCAAGAAACAGAATGTACAAAATACACATGCAGGGGTACAAAATACAAAATACAAAGGCCTAAATCCTAAATACTACAAAACTACGGTACTAGGTGACATAGAACCGGGATGTACAGTGGATGGATGGTATGTTTACATATATACGTGTAGGAAGAGCAGCTTGTGAATGAATGGATGGTACATGTATACAGAGTTAAAGAATGGTAATGGGTGAATGAATGTCAAAGGGAATGAGAGTGGCTAAAGTGTCTAAAGTGCAGGGCAATGAATAACTGAAAGGGAATGAATAAGTGCAGGGCAGTGAATGAATGGGAATGGGAATGGATAAAGTGCAGGGTAATAGCAATGAATGAATGTGAAAGGGACTGAATAAAGTGCAGGGTGCTAGGTGATAAGTGGTGAGGTCCTCAGATGCGTTGTCCTCAGTTGAGCTGTAGAGGGGGAGTCTGATGGCGGCCGACAGGAAAGACTTCCTGTAGCGCTCTGTCGCACCGTGGTGGGATCAGTCTATGGCTGAATAAGCTCTGCTGCTTCATAACCATGTCATGGAGGGGGAGGGAGACATTATCCAGGATGGCCAGCAGTTTGGCCAGCATCATTCTCTCTGCCACCTCCTCCAGGGTGTCCAGGTTAATGCCCACAACAGAGCCAGCCTTGCTGATCAGTTTGTTCAGCCTGTTGATATCCTTGGCCCTGGTGTTAGCGCCCCAACACACCACCACAAAGAAG
>OOFE01041628.1:0-11254 GCA_900323365.1 Monocentris japonica | reverse complement strand
ACGTCCACACTAAGCCGTTTAAATTTGAAAACGCTGTTTTCAAATTTAAACGGCTTAGTGTGGACGTACTCTCAGAGGAAGCTCTTAACAAGAAGGACAAACCAAAAGTCTAGACAAAATTACACTGTGTTTTGCTCAAAAGCACTCATTGGGATGTAAATAACCACCTGGAATGGCATTTATAATGCAGGACTGACCTCCTGAGAGGGCTGAGGGCAGAGTATTGACCGGCCAAGATGTTTGCAAAGTGAAAACTTAAGCAGAATTAGCTTAATTGCTTTCACACAAAAGAGTCAGAGAAAGGAGAAAGCCGTTAATTGTGTGTTAAGGTGTCCTGCAAAATATAGCACTCCAATTAGCTAGAACAAGATAGCTTGGAGCCTTAAGGGAAATAATTTTTTTGTAGTCAAGGACTGCACAGACTTTATGTTGATGCATTTAATTGATTCATAAAGTAGATGGCAATTTGATTGCATAAAGTAGAGAAAGTACGAGTTTAATTCAAGGTTGAATGTCGAATTTGTAGCTTGTGCTCGTTTCCTCTGCGTTTCTGTCAGGGCCTGGATCATCACATTCAGGAGACTGGAACTATTTTAAGCCTCTAGTGATTTAGTTTTTGCTATCTGGAACAAAATTGTGTATCTAACCAACGAAAGGAAAAACTCTTCTTCCTGCCTTGGATTGTGCTTGTGGCCTGGCAACAGTATCTTATTAAAGATTTTAATCACAAATTACTGGGAACTATAATGGCCTTCCTGGTTTTAGTGGCATAATACTTTCCAGAAAGCTGGATCTGGACAGTTAAGCAACGAAACATATTGCTGTTGTCTGGTGAAAACCTTGTGTCTCCAAAATGCCAACTTTTCAGGAACTAAGAAAAATAGCCTCAAGTGTATAGCTTGATAACTATACACTTGAGTTTATCGAACTGGTTGTGAAAAGGTGTCATAAACCCAAGGGTTATAAAATTTTCTCAACTAATAAAGGAGCATGTAATCTTTCAATTAAAGTCAAAACATCGACAGAGACAATGTGCTTTATTTAAACAGCTACTAGTATAAATACAAAGTCATGCTAAATGGTTGGTATTCAAGTCATTATCACAGTGTCACTTTCAATTATATCAGTGGCACTTTATTGGATATTGACATAACCTATCTTATCAAACTGAATGCACCAACAGAATGTCAACTTAGAAAGCCTAGAATGACAAGAAACGCGTTGGCCTATGCAAACAGATGTTGCAAGGAACGTCAAACAGACAAAGGAACAAGACTACTTCCTTGTTTCATACTAAATATGGCTCTCTGTGGTTGGGACCTAGTACAGATGTAGGCTTACACCTGAGCTCTAATTCAACTGTATGTCAGCTTCAGATAACGCAACAGGCTAAATAGCCAGGCAGTAAGAATAGTATGAGAGTTAATGTCAGCATTCTGTGGCACAGTGCTTAAAGGGTCACCATAATCAATGTTCTCAAGTATAACCCAATAAGGAAGGATGAAGCAGGGCGGTGGTGAACCACATCCTTATGATTACACCCGCCAGAACAAAGCTGCTCTGAAGTTGACCTGTGTCCACTCTAAAACGCTGTGTTGAAATCACACAGGCCGTGTCATCCCGAATCAGAACATCTGAGGATGTATTGTGTTGAAGAGCCACACATTTGTCAATCGCAACACATATTTAGCACACAGTGAGTAACTTTTTTAATGATTTCCATGACTTTAGTTATGCCTATTTTAGGCATATTTTGTTGTCACTTCAAGACATCTGTTTTTAGAGTGTCTGGGTAAGAGAGAAGAGACGAGATTCAAAGTAACCTAAGACTATGAGACAGCAATGGTATTTGTCAATTGTCTAGACCATATTTCAACCCAATGCATGGGGAAAGGGGAAGTTTTCACAGTGGGGAGATTTGATTTGTTCAGCCTTCGTCTTGGGGAACAACTACGCAACTCCCCACTTCAGACACCAGTCAGCCAAGCAGCCAGCCAGCAGGCTGCTACTGCAGTTTCTCAGCTGCCCGGGGCTCCTGGAATGCAAAGGGAGCCAAGGAGAGCAGCAGCACAGGCATGTGTCTGGGAACAGAGAGCACTCAGTGTGCCAGAGAAACAGCCAAGAGGAGATTTCCACCCGATAGGCCACAGTGCTGCTGCTGGTGGAGACGAGCTGGGCCTGTGGAGGGAGCCCTGAGACGGGTCCCTGCATGGCAGCACAGAAAGGACCCTTTGTTACCTAGTATTATGTAGTGTTAAGCCCCACAGCGCCTGGGCCTCCCTCTGTCCTCCCGCAAGGAGAGAGGGAGACAGATAGAGAGAAAATGTGAAAGAGAGATGAGAAAGACGAGAGAAAGATGAAGAAAGACAAGAGAGAGCAGAAAACTGAAAAAGAAGAGCAAGAAAGTAGTGAGTGACGGGAGAGAGATTAGAAAAAAAGAGAGCGAGAGAGAGAGAAACAGTGGCGTGTGTTGTGTTGACAGTTCTGAAAGGTAGAGAGATCTGAGACTGGGACTGAAGCCAGAAACAACATTCTTATCTTTATTCACAAGATGCTTTCTCTAGAAGCTATGTTGTCAAACAGAAAAGCCTCTGAATGCTGGACAGGAAATACACAAAAAAATATCTCACTGCAGTCCTGCACTTTGAGAAACGTTGTATATCTTAACATGTGAAAGCACAATAATGTATGAATGAGAATGTGTAAAAACAATGCAAAACAAGTATTTCAACACGAGCGTAAAATGAGTCAATGTGATGGCGAGACTTTAACCCATTCCTCAAAGAAAACCATCTTCAGGTTTGAATAAAGCCATACAAGCATTCAAACAAGAACCCATACTGACCAAAATAGTGAAACCAACTTATATCGACTGAATTTCTGGGGACAAAGTGAAACAATGACTGATAAGATATGATTATTTTGCCAACCGGAGGTCCCCAAATTATCAGATTCAAGCAATGTTTGCTTGATCTTTGCTCTACATTATAATGATGAATGACTCCTCTATCCTAAGGTGTGCGCGCGCGCGTGTATGTATATGGGGTCAAAACTCAAAAATACATCACTGCAACTGTTCCAAACTTGGTCCAATGTCTTAGTAGCAGCCCCAACGCAAAGTCACACGCGTCGACACGTGCAACTGTACTGCGCGAGCTATTTAAACAAAGAGTGCGGTGGGCTGCCAAGACTGCACACACACACACACACACACACACAGAGAGAGAGGGGTTGAGAGGGGTTGAGAGAGTGAGAGAGAGAGAGAGAGAGAGAGAGAGAGAGAGAGAGAGAGAAAACAAAGCCAGCCCCACGCTAACCGGGTTAACATAACTACAGATACCTTAGTTAGAGCCTTGGTCCTGTTGTGTTATTACACCGTAGCGTGTCTTTGTTTGACAGTCTGATACTGTGCTGCAACGTTAGCACTTTTCTAACAGTAACATTAGCAGGCCCGCTGCTACGTTGTACCCACTGTAACAATACTGTAACGACACAGCGGTATAGACTCCACTAGACTAGCTACTCTCAGCGGTACTAAGTTTGGCGCATCTTCGAGTATAAAACCTACTGGCAGGCAGGGCCATGCTATGAGTCAATTCAATGCCGTAGACTTGTCAGTAACAAAATATGGCATTAACCCTGACTGAGAGAGATATTATTCGCTGCTCAGAGCCAACTAACTCCGTACACGTCGTTATCTTAAAAAAGCTAAAATTGACAACAAATTATTACGTTGTCGTAGCTTGACATTTCCCTGTTTTCTATAATGGGATCAGCATATACAGACTCGACACACACACAACGAAAGGGAGAGATCTCGTAGTGGCCTATCTTTGCTTAGCTTGCGAAAAAGACAAGACTCACCAATGTAAAGGTTACAAGCAGCGAGTCCCCCTCTTTGTGGTTCACATTCGAGGCATGAACTGTCGTGTAAATGGAGATACCCAAAGATGTATGTGTCAAAATAAAACAAAAATGTTTCAGTCGTGTACCTCCGTCAGTGATATAGTATCGCTGTTCCTCGCCCTTAGCTTGCCAGTTCTTTATTTAAGGTAAGCGGAAACAGTCGGTGTGAGAACTCTACCAGCTGCCTCGCTCTCGCACTGTCTCCATAGTTACCTCGTTGAAAAGGCGGATCCAAATCTGTCAAACCAACCAGGCGATTACAGCTTCAAAATAAAAGCGTACAATTTGTACTTTTGCGGTACAAAAACTGTACGCATTGAGAACAAAACGCCAATCACAATACTCAATGGAATCATTATCAATGAACATGGAGTGGAAGTGTAGCTGTTTATTAGATGCTGAGATTATGATGCATTATGGTGCATGGTATTACCTGATGACAGATTGCCTTATGAACATGTACATTTAGGACTGAAAATAAATTGTATTTGAAAGACTTCCAAGTAGACTGTTATATAGACTGTTATATAGGCCTATATGCAGTGATGTGGTAAAAAAAAAAAAGGTGGGTAAACTACGACCTCCAATTGGTGTTTATCATGAGGCAAACAACCACCAATATAAACAAAAAAGAACAGCATTAATTTATACTATCAGCCTTTAAAGATTGGTACAATCTATTCTTCAAATAAAAAAATGTGTGAACTGGATTGTATAATAGTACATGGCTACTAATATATGCAAAAAAAACATAAATTGTATTTCCATTCACTGTAGATCCCTCCTTAAATCTACTCTTACTTTGAACTTCTGTACTCGCCAGAGGGTTTTATTTCGAAGGGTATGACCGGAAGTCCTTTTTTGTGGCTGGCTTGACTTTGGTCGATTAGAGCCATAACAGTAAGCAAAGCCAGTGTCAAGCTAGCAGCAGAAAGTGCTCATGGTTTCCATATTCATAGCGCTGTCAAAACGCGCACTGGTAAAAACAAACAAACAAACAAACAAAAAAACTGCCATGCAACTTCAGGGAAGCTAATCGCATCCTTGTTCCGAATGCCATGCATACACATGGGCGACTCTATTATAAAACTGCGCAGTCCTATTATAAAAAAAAAAATCATAAATTAGATCTTGTTATATTTTCAATCTCTTCTAAGGGGCAGTGCTGCTAAATGAGCCCTGAGGCACCAATGTCATGTTACTACTGGAGAAGAGGGCACTTCATCCCAGCATCTACCTTAGAGCTACACTCAGGTGATACACTGTGATGATGACATCAGTGACGTATCATATGAAAGGGTTATCTTTGAGAATGCTTCTATGTTAATGTTAATGTTGATGTGTTTTTTTTTTTATGTGATGAACTTACCTGTTTGATTAGCGAAATCCAAATGTCAATATACCTGCCAGCGCCTACACCTCATTAATGCTTGAATGTCACTTGGAGTGATTGATTGATTGATTGATTGATTGACTTTATTTTAGACATGTAAGAATAATGCATACGAAACAATACAGATACTCAAAATCATAGTAGTAATTAAATAAATGTGTTCCATGCTTGAAAAGAAGCGGGAGGAAGTAAACACTTATTTACTCCTACCCCTTTTTTTATGTACTCTTTGGTTTCATATGAATTCAAGTCAAATGTTGCTTTCAATGCATATATAAATAAATACATATCTTGACATACAGGTGTTGCCTTTTAATGTTACCTTATAAACATACCTATACCTATTTGACTTATACTTAATGAAATTACAACAACTCTTTCTTCTTGGATAGGTCCACATATAGCCCCTGCTGTTGTATATAATGCCCTTTATGTCTCAGAGAATAATTAGTGTGTACTAGATATATAGAGGCATTCTGTCCACAACACACTCATTATCACACATCATAACTTTATCTCTTCGGAAGAGACAGAGGGAGGTGGAAATGGTCACTTTCACCTCCTCAGAAGAGATAGACAGTAAGATCTCCTCTCTTGCTGATGCTATTGCAAGGTTGGCCTGATGGCGATGCTATGGACCAATTGTGGTCTGTCACACTTTGGGGTCCATCCCAAATATGTATCTGTATCTGATGTCTGAGTTTACCACCATCTAGGACTTACAAAGATGGGAATATTTACAGTGGGTTAATTACATCGTTAGTTTGGATAGTTAATTCATTGTTTATTGCTATTGAGAACTATTTACATGTCATACACAGTAGTGTTACAGATGCATTACATGAAATTTTATGAAAGGGCGTTTTGCATTGCCACCTAATGGTGAGGGCCCATAGTGGTCTGAAGAGAAACTAGCCATGCATTCGCTAGCTCAGAAGTTTGTTTTCTGAAAATATACAAGTTGTAAATGTAACCTGAATGCTTTAACTAAAGAAACTTTCAACTCATAACCGGAGTTTGAATCCTCTCTACAGAACATAGCAAAACTACCCGGGATAGGTAGGTAGGCACTTTATTAGGTAGGTACTTGAGTAATCCTGAGGGGAAATTTCTTATAGATTTCTTATAGATTGTCAGATAGATGTCTGACAAGGAAGATATGGCTGAACAATGGAGGGAGCGAATGAGATGAAGGCGGGGAACCATATGGGGTTCCACAACACGACCACTGAATGAGATTGATACAGAAGTATTAAAAGGAATTCCAGACATCGGACTAAAGGGGACAGTTTCTGCTAAAGGGGACAGTTTAATGAGGACACGCTAATCTCCAAGCAACTGAATGCATTCTGGGAGATTGAGTCTCTAGGCATCACAAGTGAGAGAGCAGAGAATCCTGAACGAGCAGAGGCTCTAGAGAGGTTTGACAGAACCACCACCTTCAAGGACGGGCGATACCAAATGGAGTTGCCATGGTGATAGGACAAATCATAACTCCCAGACAACTACAGAATCGCCAGGAAACGTTTTGAAGGTCTGAAAAGGAAATTGAGGAAGGATGTGACGTTGTACAGCAGGTATAACAAAGTAGTAGAGGACTACTACTACAAAGTAGTAGAGGAAATGGAGGACGTGCCAGACAAAAGATCAGACTCGGACAGCATGATGTACTGCCTACCTCACTACGCAGTACTCCGAGAGGACAAGGTAACGGCCAAGCTAAGAGTAGTCTTTGATACCTTGTCCCATGAAGATGGCTGCCCATCCCTCAACGATGTTCTGTTGACAGGACCAAACCTGAATCCAGATCTGCTCAGCATCTTGATGAGGTTCAGACTGCTTGAAGTTGCATTCATGGAAGATATCAAGAAGGCTTTCCTGCAGATATCCCTCACAGAAAGGGACAGAGACACTGTGAGATTCCTGTGGCTCACAGGTCCACCGACTGAAGACAAAGATGCTGAGGATGACGAGAGTGGTATTCGAAGCGCCCCCACGTCCATTGCCACAGTCATCTGCCCGTATCTTCGATCCTCTCGGCTTCCTGACCCCTTTCACCACCAGGATAAAATGCATGTTCCAAGAAATCTGGAAAAGAGGGCTCAACTGGGATGAGGAATTGCCACCCAACCTGACTCCAGAATGTCAACAGTGGTGTTCAGAAATCCCTCAGTTACACCAGCTTGCCATAGCAAGGTGGTACAGAACAGACATGCAGCCATAGAACAGCCACAAACTGACTGTACACGTGTTCTATGATGCAAGTGAAAGGGCTTTCAGTGCCATAGCTTACCTTCAGGGTGAAACACAAGATGGAGAAATGACCACCAGTCTAGTCACATCCAAGCCAGGGTTGCTCCTCTCAAGAAAATGATACTGCCATGCCTGGAGCTCATGGGAGCTGTAACTGGAGCTAGACTAAGGAACAATCTGATGCAAAGACAATTCTGCATGGGATTTGCAGCTCAACGCTGATCAACCCAGAGTCATGGTCTCACATCGAAGGGAAAAGAAACCCAAGATCACCCTACCAGAGCAGAGGCCTAACTGTTCAAAACCTGACACAGAGCCAGCTATGGTGGAACAGATCTAGTGTTCTGACATCACCTGACCAATCGGAGAACACTGATGACGAGGTTCCAGTGGAAGAAATGAACATCGAACTCAAGGCCAGTCATCAGGTCAATGTACAGCTCACCACCAATAACACAGTCTTCACAGAACCCGTGTTGGAGCTTTAGAGGTACAGTAAACTGAAAAGACTGCCTGGATAAAGAGATTCATAGCCAATGCTCGTGCAGGCTCAAAAACACAAGTTACTGAACTTACTGCAGAAGAATTGTTCAAGGCTGAAAGGTACTGGATAAAAGTAGCACAAGAGCAGAGTTTCAGTAAGGAGATCCAGCTACTGAAGGCAGGGAAAAGCCTAAACAGCAACTCTAAAATTACAGAACAGAACTCAGCGAGATACTGGATCCTGTGCGCCAGACAGCCAGTGAAAGGCATCATATTCAGATGTACAATGTGTAGGAGATTCAAAGCAAGAGCCGGTCAGCAGGTAACCGCACCCCTATCTAAATACAGAATGATAGAATCCCCAACATTTGAAGTCATTGGTGTGGATTTTGCAGGGCCACTCTATGTGAAGGAAAAGGGCTCTACGAAGAAATCATTTCGATTCCATTGTACACATTGTACTGCTCTGTGATCAGAGCAGTACATTTAGAACTAGTCTCAGATCAAACAACAGAGAACTTCCTTTTAGCTCTGAAAAGATTTATCTCAAGAAAAGGATTATGCAAGGTAATCTATTCAGACAATGCAAAAACATTTGAGAGAGCTGATCAGGATCTGAAGGAGCTGTAGAAGGCTATCAATCATCCCCAACTCATGGAGTTCTTCTCAGAAAAGGGCATCACCTGGCGGTTCATAGTTCATAGCCGAGGGAGAAACTAGTCAGATCAGTGAAGATGTGCCTGAGAAAGGTACTGGGGAGAGTTTCACTCAACTTAGAAGAGATGTGCACCACCCTGACAAGGGTGGTGTAAGGGTACAATGAATTCGAGGTCCCTCACCTTTGTGCACACCGCTGCAACACCCTCAACACGACTGTGCCAAAGGTGTGTGATGTTGTGCTAATTGGAGAGGACAACACACGGAGACAAACCTGGAAGGTAGGGAAGGTTGAAGAGTTGTTTCCAGGTCGAGATGGACAAGTGAGGTCATGTGCCGTGTGCACCACTTCAGGGACTGTGTTGAGAAGACCAATCCAGTTGATATATCCTTTGGAGTTATAGATGAACAGTTGTTATACCAATTGCAAAAAAACAAAAAACAAAAGACAGTTACCAAAACTTCAATAAATCCCAATTGCATAAAACAACACAATCACACCAATGAGTTGCTGTAAGTGTACCCGCTGTACAAAATGATTCATTTGTTCAAATTACTCACTCCAAATTCCAATGTGGAATGTACACAATAAAATGTACACAATAAAAAAAGAATATTACAGCGCTTGTGTAAAATGTCTCACATTGACAAAGTAGACGAGATTCAATTAAGATTCAATTCAATCAAACCAATACACCCCCACAAAAACCAACTAAATTAAAAGTGAGCGGAGAAAGAAACCCCGAGTATAGCACTTATCAGTGTCACAACAGTGATAAAGCAAACAACACTGCCCACCTGTGGCAAATGGCGGTGCTGCGCTAAATACAGTTCAATGACCAAGCAAACTCATCTGCAACCTCGGTAGGAAACTCCTGGGGCCAGATACTTTGTGTATATTTATGACTAGAAATCTGTGTACACACAAAATAGGAAACACGCTGTACACAGTTTTGTTTTTTCCTGATAAATCTCAATCATCCTGAAATTGACTGAAATTGACAAGACTTATGTTGTCAGCCATGCCCATGTTTTACAATGAATGGCTTTCGACAACCCCGTTGAAGCCAAAATTGAAAAAAACAGTTAAATACCTTTATAGGTTACTACAACGGTACAATATGGGCTGTAGATGTAATAGCCGACGTGCACATTGATCTGCAAACGATTACTCAGTTAAAAGGCTTTGGCAGTGTTGCGTACTCTTGTTCAGCCACAGTAAATAGTCTTTTTAATCACGCCATTCCTGTGAACCCGGAAACAGTTAACAGTGTGTAATGAAAATTGTGACGTCACAGATACCGGCCGTAAAAGTCAATCCTGATCCTGTCCTTCAGGAATAAAATGGCTAACTCACAGATCCGGATAAAACTTCTTCCTAGCTTTCGCTGTTTCTTCGATAAACTGGTTCAGCTAAAAGTAGAGGGTCTTGCGCCACACCAGCGAGTGGAACTGAGGTCCAGACTTGTCGATGACAGAAGGGTTGTTTTCAAGGCTTCTGCCCTGTACACAGCAGATGAAACCGGTCTGGTGGATGTCTGTCGTTCTCCCTCTCTGGGAGGAAGCTACACTGGAGTGGAACCCATGGGTTTGTTTTGGGCCATGACACCAGAGACTCCGCACAGTAAACTGCTGAAGAAGGATGTGCTGAGTCCCATGTTGGTGACGATAGATGCACTGAGTGGGGACACTGGTGAGGTCTTGGCCTCTGAAACCAATGAGAGAGGATACATGACGGAGGGGATGAGGAGAATTCCTCTGCAAGAAGAAAGAATAAGAGGAGTCCTCTTCCTGCCGCCAGGTTAGGTGTAGGCTGTGATTCACTTGATAAGATAAGATGGCGCTTTACTGTCCCCGAGGGGAAATAGCAGTTATGTATGGAAGCCCATAGGGGACTTTATTAAAATGATGATGTAAACTTGAAAATGAAAATGTAATTCCACAATAGCATTATCATTTTCCACATATGTATGTGTTATTTCAGTAAAAATGAAAATGCAATAATCCAACTTGCATTTTCATTTTCACATACTGGTCTGGGCGTTCTATGACCATATTAAAAGGAAAATAGAAAAGCTGTTTGACATTTAATTTTCAAAGTCGTCCCCCGCTCTACAGTGGACAATATTCAAATGTTAATTCAAACTTGAAAATTTAAATGCAATATAAACAATGTAACCTGAGTTCCTTCATATCGGCACCAAACACTGAATCGGTACACAATTTAGCCAGAAATAATCTAGAACAACTTCGATGTAGCAACCAGCACACATGTAATAACAATACAGATTAAATAGCGTGGCTTACGAATTGTTGAAAGTGTAAATTTCATTCATGTGACCCTGTATATTTCTACAGAACACTATGGATGTGATGTTGTATTTTTTTTTTTTTTTTTTTTTTTATTAGTTAGGGAAAAGCAAAAGCAATAGGGAAAAAAATAAGGAAAAATAAAAGGATACAAATCAATGAACAAATAAATGTGAAAATAAATGAAAATGCTTATAATTATTCTTTTATATTTTGTTATTTCTTTTTATATTTCCACATTTATTTTCTTAT
>OOFE01041626.1:0-18718 GCA_900323365.1 Monocentris japonica | reverse complement strand
CTCCCTGATGAAGGCGTGGTGCCAAAACATGGAGGAATTTTTATTATATTTAAAAAGAACCCCAAACCAAAGAGCATATTCTAAATATGTTACAGGGGTTTAAGTTCTCTAGCACTACACCGGAAATTTCCGGAACAAAGTTTTAATAAAGCAGCAACCACTCCACATGAGGTTTATGCCAGCAGGGTAGTACGGGAGAAGGGTAGCTTGGTATCCAATCAGCAGCAAGCTTCTTTCTGGGAGTCACCGCGCAGCATTAATCTTGTTGCGTACACACGATCCAAATTATCAAAGAACAGACTTGTGTTCTTTGGAAGGACATCTTTCGAGTTTGAACTTGCAAGGTTGCGAGGACGCAGAACACATTAATTAATTGGAGTTTGAGATGGTGGAGTACTGAGCAGTGATAACCTCTCAAATTTCTCAATGTACATGGAACAAAAATGTGCTTTGTACAAAAATGAGAGGTTCTATCAAGCTAAATGGAGTCGGGCTATAGATGTGTCACAAATCTGCGAATGTATCTTTTTACAATAGCCTCTAATAAAGTAAAATGTGAACTTTACTATGTTGTCGTTATGTGTTGAGATTTTAAGCTGCTTGGTTTGCTTACAAAGTGGCTTTTCTTCCATTAATAAAACCAGCCCATAGTACTTGAGATCTTTTACAGGAAAAATCACCATCACTGACATTAGGAGCTTAGTGGCAACCCATGTAAGTAATCATCATTTTTTGGAGGAGCTTGCATTGTCCTAAATTCAAATTGGTTGTGACACAACCAACATTTTTGTTTTTTATTAAAGGCTGTGAGGAACCTCAATGAAAGTGAGGAGGGTCCTGTCAGGGGCCGTGTGCCATTCCATTGCATTCAATTGTGTACAGAAATGCCAAAAGGATCTCAGATTAATGTTAAATGTGACCATTAAATCACTTTAAGCTTTTATTGAATGATAGAGCGGAATGTTCCTGCTTTAATTTTTTAAATTTAAGATTTTTAGTGCTATTTATATTTTCTACCTGTGTGTTTTATTCTATTTTATTGTCAGATTTATTTTATTCTATCCTCCTATTTTTAGCTCATTTAGCCATCCAGCCACTTTCCTGCTGACCACAGTATAGGGATTTGAAATGTTGAATTCATATTTAATTTAATACATTTTGGCCAAATTATCTTTAGGTTGATTTTAACATGCTTTTGCACACATTTGGGGGCCTATACTTAACATATCTTCCTAAGGTTTGTTTATGACTGGTGAGTTCTGGACAATTTTGTGTTAGGCCATGTCCTATTACAAGTTAATTGGTTAATGATTTTTCATTGGATCGGGCCTGATTATATTGCATTAAAATCTTGGTCCCATCTAGTTTGAGATTTGAGTTTGACATTATGTACTTCATATTATGTAGTGTAGGCGGGTTTGTAAATCATTACAAAACATGGAGTACAAATTTCAGCCTTTATTTACAATTACAAATTCCATGCAAACCAGTCAAAGCAAGGCCAACCACTGGCACTTTTAGTATGTCACCATTCACAGCAATGTTAATACATATGTAGATGTATTAAATAGGCCAAAACCATCACAAGATCATTTTAATGGCTACGTTATCATCATGAAACTCGCTGTGGGTGTAAAAAAACCTATTTTTTTAACATTTCCATTGAGCCATCTCTTGACAGTCATTTGGAGACTTTTCATTGCAAGGGATAACTTGCCCAGGAAATATGTATTAACTTAAATATGAGAACAATTTCAATCCCAATACTGTAGTCAGCAAGAAAGTGATAGATTGGATGGCTAAATGGCTTTGTGAAATTTGACAAAAATAGTTCTGTGTTATGTGTTGATGATTAAGAAGTGCAAGAATTTCTTGCTGCTGCAAACCCAAATTGATTTAAAGTCTTACCAGATACCATAAAGTTCCCAAATTTTCCAACTTTGGAATTGCCACATAAACTGAAGAAAAACTTATCCAGTTAATCACTGTTGGTTGAGTTCTCTGTATTTTTCTTGTTAATTTGATATCTTTAGTACAATACTGTATAATAATAGTATATAATGTGCAGTGCACTGTAAGACATGCCAGTCACATACAAATTGGCATCAAGTGAACCTGAAAAATTCATTTTGTAACACACAAAGTCGAGTCAATAATAATGTCAACATGTTGATTTCTTTATAGCATTTATTTCAATTGTACAAGTTCTCAAGCTTAACACTAACATTAGCCTCTGGCTCAGTCACAATGCAGTAAACAATGCTTGCAAACCAAAAATAAACAAGTAAAAAAATCAACCCAGTTTAAACACTCTTCAGACTTTCTTCTGTATCTGACAATCCAGACCATCATTTGGAGAAACTGCAAATGTACAAGTAGCCAACAGATTTATAAAACAAATTCCCTTAATGCACATTATTTCTGTGGGTTGGAAAAAAAGACCATGAATTAGCACTGTTCATTTTTTTGTTTTAATGAAATGCAAGAGTATTAGATTAGGATACAGATTAGCATACAACTTTAATAATAATACTTTAATAGCAAACAACTGTTTGCTATTAAAGTAGTTTCAACAAATCAAAAAGGTTGTGTTTCTTAATTGTACTAATAGCTGGAAAATTTCAGCAGTCTTGACCAGTCAGGGACCCCATGTGGAAATTTAAGAAATGATTATCCATGGCTAGATGAAGCTTTAAATAAAATCCCTCCAAAAATCAAAATTTTGTCCATTAAATATATTTTTATAATGCTTTGATATGATGGATGGTGTCTCGTTGTGTTCTGATTCTGACAGTGCTACGCTACACCATTGCTGTGAGAGAATAA
Organism: Monocentris japonica; assembly: GCA_900323365.1. NCBI lineage: Eukaryota > Metazoa > Chordata > Actinopteri > Trachichthyiformes > Monocentridae > Monocentris > Monocentris japonica. The sequence goes on along the minus strand of OOFE01041626.1, from coordinate 15,892 downwards.
TTCACTTTTAATTATTAGGCTACTGTTGTGGTTGAAAAGCAATGCGACTGCTCTGCTCTACTATTGCTGATTTCAATTGGCTTGTCGTCTGCATATTCTAGCATATTTTGAACTAACGTATTTGAGCGTATTCTCGTCTACTGTGCGTAAAACATCAGCTGGCACCTAAGCCTCTCTCTATCTCTTGTGTGTGTTTGCTCACTCTCTCTCACTGATGAAACGGGCATTGGTCGCTCTATACAGTACCAAGGATGTTACATTTTGCCATTGTCGTTTTTGCCTCGTTTCTCATAGTTGGTGATTCTTGGTGACTATAATCTACGCTATATAAATATAGCATGAAGTGTTATGTGGTTTGTTCATGCATTATGCTATATCACTTTCATATTGCAGTGCTGGAATTCTCTTCAATTGCGTTGCCCGTTGTGCAAACTTCAGCTCGATCCCATCCTTTGTGCAGAATTTACTTTCTACTCACTTTTAGAAACAGCCAGATTTTCCAGTCCTGTGCTAGACAGGGAAATAGCATAGTATAGCAAAGTAGCTCCCTAAACCAAGGGGTAATAAAACACGCTGCAAATACACTGCCATTCTCAAGTTCAAAGTAAAGGGGAAACACAAACATACAGAATACACACGACCGCCACACGACCACCCATGTACAGTACACCAGATATTGTCTCCAAGTTTCTCATCATGACGGACTATTGGTGAATGGAGAACTGCAAAAGTATTTGCAAACAAAACATAGCAATAACATAGATGATGCAAATGTTAGGGAATGTGTTTGGCTGCAAAGGCAGACTTGGTCTGAGCTCCAAAAGCAGGGCAGCACTCAACAAAGGCTGTCGGCTTATCGTAGGACAGCACACGAATGCCTACAATGAATGCCATCTTCACTTTGTCTCTGGGGAAAGTTGCCCTGAGGTGTGACATCTTACCAAGTTACAAAACCTTGAAGTAAAGTGGGTATCTTGTGTGAATACTCCATACTCTAGTCATATGTAACATTGCAGTGCATTAAGTATTATCCTATTACAATATCTATAACAGAGGGGTAAAGGAAAATTCCACCCTCAGATATACTTACACTGTTATGTATCATCAATCTGTGATGTTCAATGCATTCGAGGAGTCATTTTGTGATTAGGACGAGAGTGTCCTAGTTAAACTTTTCGTTGCACCCAGTTTCCCTTAACCTGCCTTGTACACATATACTTCAGTTAGTAATTTCCTACATTTCCCAGAATGCCTTTCAAAAAACCCAGATAACATGAATTTGTTGCATTCAGCTGTGGGTGATACATGTAGGTGGAGAGAGAAATAGCAACAGCAGAGAGAGAGGATTTCCAGTCTAGAAAAGTTGTGCCTCTTACGCAAAATGCAACATGTCGTAAAGCTGCATTGCATTCTGGCCTATTGAGGCTACTGGCTAAATTGGTATCGCTGCTCTTTTACGATGGATTTCTCACTGTATGATTGTTGAATGTCGGTGCAAAACAGTGGGTCTAGAAAGAAGCCCTTGCTCTTTGATTCTGAGGGACTGACAAAACCTGACATCTATCATTGAAGTTTTAGATAGCTGAAAAGTTTCTCCTATTAAACTCTTTGGTAGCTATGCTGGAAATGACATGACATGACATCATCTGCATTAGGCAAATTATCCACAGGAAAAGAAAAATACCACCGAACAACAAAATGGGCCCAGAAGTATGTACAATAGCTGTTTTTAACAGTGTTAAAGTGTTTTAGGGTGGATTTTTCCTTTAAATTATATACATGCAAAATACCCAAATAAAAGTGCTACAGATAACTAAAGCAATCAATGTATGCATTTCCTTGACATACTAAGCCACGACACTAAATGTAATATAATTATATACCTTACTACTGCTGCCATCTGAGCAAATATCAAGGTTCTTCTACAATTCTATCAAATCTACCAGGTATCAAATGAGGTTCTACCATGAAGTGGAACACTTGTAGATACAGTAATGACTATTCATAAAAATCCCAAAAGTAGCTTATTGTTTCCAATAATCACATTTTCAAGTCATCAAGCCTCATAATCCTTGCCGTAGCATCTTTGGCAGCATGTGGCACAATGAATGAAAACCACAGTTTATGGACCTCTCTTTCATCAACACAATGTCAGTTTGCCAGCCAGCTTTGAAACAAATTCATGTGCATTTATACTATGTACTAAAGTATCAAAGCACATCAAAAGACACTGGTCCATAGAGGATAATTTTTTTGAGAAAAAACTGAAAAATGACATTTCTATCAACAAAAAAACATTTGTGTCATAACTGTCATTGAGTATTCCCATATACAACTATTGCAACTCAACAGTGCCCCCAGTGTAATGTTAAGGTAGTGGCAAGGGAGGACAGGCTCCCCACATCCCTAATTGATCCCATTCATTCTCATTTTTTAATTTATTTTATGGATTCCAAATATTTTTCAAATACAGATGAAAAATTACGTTTTAAGGAGGACATTCTCCTGCACAGTTGTAGTGTTAGGAGTATTAGCGAAAGACAGAGAGAGATTTGGTGTAGATTTTTAATGAAATCATGATTATTATACAATGTTGTTTTAGGTAGTTTGGAGAGGGAGACATTGTGGGCTAGTGGTAGAACATACATTGTTTTTCTATAATTCGAGATTGGCATGTCAGATTTTGCTAGCAAGAAGGCGGACAAGCTAATGTTAAGGCGGGAGAGACCTAGCTAAGCTAGCTTTCAATACAGATAATTTGGAGTCGGAGAACTTTGGTTATTTTTTGTTGAATTTCACATGCCTCTAAAGTGGACCTACATCAATTACTACAGCACCATTAGCGAAAAGAAAGGGTGCATATCATTGGACTAGTAATGTTAACGTTAGTAGGCTAGTACCGCACGCTAGCAAAGACTTCTATCTCGTAACGTTAAGCACATATCAACCAAAATGCGTTGCAATTGTAAACTACATAGTTGTTTCAACATGTCTTTATAACAAAAACGACATAAAATAAAAATTTATTGGCAAACTTGGACCAGTTGGATCTTGTCCGAGTTTCCGACTAGGAATTCCGACTTGAAAGACTGTTCTATAGCACTTTTCCAAGTTCAATGGATTGCACCGAATGAGGGGCTGCATTTGCAAACGGCACAAGACAATGAGAAAATAAGAAGGAACAGGGATGCTCTAGGATGACTGACTGACAACACAGCTTTTCTGGGGGATGCAGTTCGCTTTTAGGGGGTGCAACAAAGAAGATTACATAGAACTGGCAAATGTCATTGCAAGATATGATGCTTTGCTTGAAGATCTGATTTACTGTGAATATCTTTGGATTTTTTGTTGATTTTAGAATTTAGAGTTTTTAAATAAAAGAACATCTAATGTCTAAGGTTTCCTAAAGTTCAAAAGCTTTATTGGCAAAATAGATTCCCTCAAAATACATTCCCTTATGTCACTAGCTAGTCCCTCTTACACAATTTACAGGGCCTTGTCCTCCCCACCGCCACTGTAGCACATGTACAAGTAGTCTTGTCATTGTGTTGCAATATAAAGGGATTAGTGGTGTCTTTGGCTTTGATAGGAATGAGCAAGTCTCTTGTTACATGACAGCAATGACCGAAACCCAATGCAGAAGGCGAGACATTCATTCACACACATAACTGTACACACATAGACACACATTTTGTTTTACAACAAGTTTATCTTTCTCAAACAGACAGTATAGTCAGAAAAGTGCTGCACATGCCTAAATAACGCCATTTTATTTGCTAAAATAAATGGTTGGGTGGGTTTAGGGGGGCTCAACAGCTGTCATGTAGGTTACAATCTGCATAGAACTGACCTCATGGTGAATTTTGAGCTCAGTTCAAAGGCGACTCAAGTCTGCATCATACCATTTTTCCTGTCCACAGATATGCATGGCTGTAGAACATTGTATTTGAATCAAACAAACACAACATGAAAAGCCCTACTACAGGTACCATAGTGTGGAGGAGTAATCTGAAAACACTGGACAATCACTGTTGCCAGTTTGTGCTGCACTGTCCTCCATAGGACATAATCACAATACTAGTACGCGACTTTGTGGAATAATAAAAGTAAAAGTAAAAACCACTTAACGCAATATAGTCATTATTGGAAGTGACAAGAGTAAGTGATGCAAGGCCCTGTGTCTTGATAGGTACTCTGTAGATGGCATTACTTAGCTGTGCAGCTCTTGAGAATGGACAATTTGTACCAGTTAGTCTGATGTTGCAAGAACAGCATAGATGTTGCAATTAACCTTTTTGGCCCAGTTGGTTTCAGGAAAATATTTTTTTGTTGTTCAATGCTCAAAAATAGAGATTGAAAATTATGAATTGCAAAAAAACAAATTTGTCATGCTCATTGAACCATTAAATAAAAATAAAAAAATGATTTATTGAATGTGATTAGTAGCTATAATTTCAAATTCAGTTTCCCCATTTCAAATTCAGGTTTCGTAATTCAGATTTAGCTTTCTGAGACACACCGGGGACAAAAGACTTTTCATCCCCGAGTTTCGACTGGAAGACAGTTGCCTTCTCCAAAGCTGTGGCTTGGCCAGCCACAAGCCATGTGGCTCTGTGCCTTGTTCATCTCGTCAGCCAGTGGTTGAGCCTTATTCTCCCTACTTGGTGAATGAATTGCAAATCTTGTCACTTGTAAGTGAATATCATATCAACTTGATAAATCAAGTTAAAATCATGGAAACACTAACTAGATCACTGGGCACTAAGCTAAACAAAGTGATGATTTGCATCCCTACCACTGCTAAATACCCAAATATGGCGATGCTGCAAACAACTATACACCTGCCAGGCTGCAATACACTGCTTTTAAACAATATTAGCTACTATGCAGTTATAGCTATACTATGAGCCTACTATGCAGGCCAGTACTTGTGGCTAGGAAATCATTTGCAACGCTTTCACCAAATGGGGAGAATAAGGCTCGACCACTGGCTGAGGAGATGAACAAGGCACAGTGCCACATGGCTTGAGGTTGGCTAAGTGAAGAATCTCAGCCCACTGTTGGCAGCCTTGGAGAAGGAAACTGCCTTCCAGTTATCACTCAAGGAATAAAAAGTCCCTTGTGCCTCAGGAAGCAGAATCTGAATTAAGAAATCGGAATTTGAAACAACAGCTAAAAGTTAAATTCAATAAAAATCAAATTCAATTTCAAGACACTGGATTCAATTTCAAATTGTGCCTTAAAAATTTAATTTTGCTACTCATGTATTCAAAATTTATCATTTTTTAAAAATTCAACAGTTCAATATGAGCATGGCAAATTCAACTTCATGCAATTCAAATAAATGTCTGCTGGCACTAATCTCTTTTCAATGAAAATGCACATGCAACTGAAAAACAGCAGCTTAAAAAAAAGGTAGTATTCTGAATGTGATTATCTGTGTCTAAGCATGCCTACTTGTCATGAAACTAAAGAGGATAATGCATTACAAGTTTTGTGCTCCATGGATTTACAATAGTTGCCAATATCTTATTGATTTGCATGATGCAGTATGACGGAAGTTAACAGGATAACTTCCAGACAATTTTTCATTCTACAGACTATTGCCTTGGCGTGTTGCAGTCATTAGCTTTGGTATACCAATGAATTGTTTCTTGCTCAAGCATCAGCTAGTGTCTAAATTGCATCAATGGTTCAGCTAATGGAAACAAAGCAAAGGAATGCCTTCGTAGATGTTGGAGAGAAGGCGCTCAAACTAATGGACAATTGATTGCATATTCTAGAACATGCCACTGGTAATTAGGAGACTATAAGAAGTGGATTTAAATGTGTTTAATGATATAACTCAATGCCCTGTGAATAACTGCTTCCATGATGAATTGGACATTCTCAGCTTGTTACCCCCTACCGTATGTCTTTGGGAAACAAATTCTGATGGTTTCCATTCTGCTCAATGTTTGTTGCACTCTGTCAAATGGCTATATGTTTCCTATGTGCATTGGTGTGTCTCATTCCTAAGCAGCTGGCGGAAAAACAGAGGCTAATGTCAAGCTCCAGTTGTTGACGGTGCCCCATTGGTGCCTCTAGGACCTGTAGTCCTTTTTACTGAAGGGCTTGTTTCCCAGGATGCCATCCACCTCATGCACAATGGATGACAATAGCTTTGGAAGAATCTGTGGAAGGAGAAGAATGGAAAGAGTAAAAGATTACTTAGAGAGTTGCTGCCTGCATGAGAATGTAATTATCTATGAATAGGATTATTTTAATCTAATCCTAAATTAAATGGTCTCATATGTGCACCTCAATCAGACTAGAGTAGCTCTGTTGGCCCCAACTTCATTGAACTTTAAACCCATGTGACTAAATGGGTTTTCAGGGTTGGAGTCAGACTGGTGAACAATCATTTGCTCCATTTTGAGAGTTGAACGAGTTTTAGCCTCAGAAAAATGTAATTCTAATTCTCACATCTGCCTAACACAAAAAAGATTTTGAATTTGGGAAAAGTGAAATTCCAGGATAGGTTGCTACGACATTAGTTGGTAATGTTGTCTGTTGTTATAATACCATATCTTTTAATAATGTCAATTTCCTCTGCTTTGAGGCTTGTTTGCAATAAAGGGCTAAATAAATAAACTTGACATCATGGTGGAAAATAACAACAGTGGAATTAAGATTCTTTTTCAAGGTAGGTCCTATGTCAACAACAAAGTGTATTACTGATACCACACATGGACATGAAAACATGAATTTCATACTTAAGATTACTCCAAGCTAATCACAGCTCATCTTCATTTGTATTCACTAATAAGTAGTGCTAATGCATCGCCTCGTTATTTTGTCATGGACCTGCAGGTTTTGTCTGTTGTCCCGCTCTCCCTGATTTAATGGTTTCAGATTTTAATTAGAAATAATATGTTGGGATATAATGCATAGTAAAATATCTGGATCATTAGTTAAACATTGCAGCAAAAATTGTTGTACCACAGATGCCATCCTATCTCTTTTTTTAACCACAGATAGAGGAAGTGAAATTGGATGGCAGATGTATAAGAGACAATGAAGATCAATGATGATTTTGTTCACCGTTTCATGTTATCATCCAATCATGGATTTAACCACCTGGCAGAAATGTCTTGGCCTGGTTCGTCGCCCAATACATCAACAAACAGCCATTTGAGAAGAAAACCATGTTGTTTTTAATGAACATAAAGAACAAACAAAATATTTATCTAGTTGTTAATAATTAAGTAAAGGAATAGTCGCCATTAAAATGTAATATTTTGTAGGGTACATACAAGGGTATAAAGGATGCGCATTTATTTTCCTGTCAAGATTTTCAAAACATTTTGAACATGTGATTTAAAGCTTTGGTAGAGTTTAACAGAAAATGAGGGAATTTGTAGAGCTTTCAGCCATCTATCAGTAACAAATATAGAGCATAAAATGATGAACATTGATCATTCTGGCTTGACTATGACTTGAATCTAGCCAAACTCCACCTGTACAGGTAAAGAGGAAAAAAGAATATTACAGCCTGTCACAAAATAGATGCAACAATTAAAATAATGTACTCTAAGACTAATAAATGTACGTAATAAGTTAGTTTAGTCATCTCAGATTATACCTGAAAACACTGACCACAAGATGATTGATTCACGACTGATGCCGTTGTGTTTACGGTGCTATGAAAAAAGTAGTTTAATTATGTTAGCCTGCAACGTTAGCACAAGGCTAACTTTTACAAGTTAAGCTAACATTAAGTCAGTGTTTGCAGCACACATTGAGGTTACACATGAACATGTTACAGTTACATAAATACAGGTAAATAGGTAATAGGTAAATAGGTAAATAGGTAAATACATAACACAACACAAATACCTGTTGCCTTTGTATCATGCCAAGATGGCGTAATGTTTCAGTGTCAACAGATGTTTACAAACTGGATCCTGATTGGCTTTCGTGTAACAGCATCTGATTGTAACAGCAACTGAGCGGGTCCCTTACCCAGAATCCCAGAAACTATCCACAACCAATGGTGCAGTGACATGACACTCTGGGAATTATGGGAAATAACAAGCAAAATTGGCTTCACCTGCGTCAATGGGAAGAGCGCAGTTGACGGTGGTTGTTTTCAGAATGGGATACTAACATGCTACATACTACATACTCATTAGTATGTACTGCATACTACATAATCAGGTGAGGAATGAGGAACATGAAGCTGAGTGTTGCATAAATATAGCCCAAGTATTAGTAAATAGCTGTTTTATGTTAACAAAACCTTTGCAGGCATTTTTTTCAACAGAGAAAATCATACATTACATTAAAGGCAAGATGTCCCCAAACTTTTGACAGGCAGTATATGTCAGTGGTTTCATTACTAAATTGATATGCCCAACAATGCCTGAATTTATAACCAATAGTCAATGAGATTTATATGGGATTGGTCATAATCATATAACATTATCCATTCCATGCCAGCATTGCCAACAATGCTGGCATGTATAAACAGTAAATGTGGTTAGCCATGTTTATATGATATTGTCCATGCTGATTAGCTAGTAGTCTTTGCTTGAATGTTTTTCTTGTTAGCTTTAGCTAGCACAGAGAAAAGTTGACGCACTCAGTGGAAGTGTTCTTCCGGTGTCAAAAGTAAATCTTGCCAGTAGGCACTTTGTTTGATGTGTGCAGTTTTGATTACCAAGTCGATATTGCCAACAATGCTGAAGTAAGCATGACTGAATGAGGTACAAGATCTCTTTCATCTCTAGCATCACATGTTTTATCAATATTTGTCAGAGGAAGAGGAAAGCTAGGATTTGGCTATCTTACTGTTAAAAATGTTGGCACTAACATACAGATGACAAAGTCAATGATGAAATTTGCCTCATGATGAAATTTTACTGTGTTATGTCCCTATATTTATGTTTTAATACTCCATCCAAGCATATTGCTTATTGTGACATATAAAGTTAAACTTTAGCTGCTTAACTTTCATGACTACTTTCAGATGGCTACCTTCAGATGCTCAACTGATGCAATATTTTAAAAGCCATTTGTTTCAGTGCTATTTGAGAGAGTATAAATAATTTTAAAGTACATGTACAGTACTGTGCAAAAGTCTTAGGCACATGTAAACAATTTTGTAGAGCAAAGATGCTTTCAGAAATAATGAAATGAAATGTTTCTAAATATATTTTAAAAAATACTAAAGAGCAATAATGTAAAACACTAAAGCAGAAACAAAAATAAACATCTAAGGCCAAATTTATATAAAGAAATCTAGGGTGCCTAAGACTTCTGAAGATGCAAACATTTGATGTGCATATGTGTATGCATGAAAACATGAAAACAATAACAGTATAATGTAATTTTTTTTTATGCAATCTAATCAGGTGTTCAGGTGTTCTGTGTAGCATTTCCCACTACCCAAAAACATTAGCTAAGCTATGTCTCCTATAAGAAAATGAAAAAACCTAGTCCATTAACCATACACCAGGATCACCCAGCAATCACTAGGGCTCTATTTTCATGAATCAATGGTGCAAGCCAAATCGTGAGCACATAGGCCTACTGATTTTTGGTAGGGTTGGGGGGATTGAGAGGAATGCATTATCAGTAGGTGTGGTGGGCCTGGCTTCAATCATGACCAATCAAATCAACTCTTTTCCTTCCCTTTAGATGCAATATGCTTTTATTTGCGTTCTGACAATTTGATGATGGAAGAGAACAGTCCAGAGTGGGTCCACTAAGCTTCTCCCAAGAGGAAAATAATGTCCTTGTGCCAACATGGCCAAGATATCCACAAAATGGGTTTGGTCAGCTTTTGATTAGGATCTGTTCATGCACGTATCATCTTGTAAAGCCACACAAATATCATACAACCTGCCTGTGCTTTACCTTGCGCCTTTGACCTGGTCTGGGCAGGCAGGGTCACAAGAACAAATCCCTGTAATTCTTGACACCAAAATTGCACTGTGCTACTTGATCATCACTGACACACCCCCTACTGCACCTCTCCTCCCTCTTAGACGCAGTCAAGTTCACGGCTGGTCACCAAAATACCAGTCACAGACAAGAAAAAATGCCACTTCGCCAGCACAAAGCCCCGAGATCTGCTATGCGCTGTCACAAAAATAGAGCCCCTAGTCTTGTTTTGAAAATTGTGACCGAAAGTACTTTTTCATTCAGGCTGTTTTGACACGGGTACAATTTATTGCAATATTTATAGTAGCCACAATAACAACACTGTGTCAACTGCCAATTTTCTTATTAGTAGTTAGAAACTATGAAAGTATCATGAATACAGAAGTTATGTTGCTGGTATGTAAAGTGTTAGCTGGGATATCTCAAACACAGGAATACATTTATTTGAATTCTATACAGTGTGCACCAAATCCTTGCCAGTGTTCACTGGCAAATAATGGCACCTTTAATATTTCACATGACAAGAATACATCCTTATGGTCACATATCTACACCACATTCTCAAAATATTCACACATATTCTGTCGACAAAAAAGAAAAATTGGAGGAGGTGATGCTGAACAAATAGGCTCTGCACCCAAGAGAGAATAGATTTCCCCATCTGGCTAAAAATAGCAGATCTTCTACAACTGTAAAAAAAAAAAAAAAAAAAAAAACAAGCACAGCAAATGCTGCAGAAATCAAATTCTGCAGATGTTCCTCTGCACGGCCAGTTCAATTGTCTTTGCCCAAGTGTCCCCTTTGGGCAAAGACACAGCTTGACCTTGTTAAGTGATGAAAATGAATAGGTAAGTACTTTATTAATCTTCGGGGGGGAAATTTTTTTGTTACAGCAGTCAAGAAATAGAATAACACAATTAAGAAGAAGAAAGAAAGAATAGCGCAACTTTTACCAGTCTTCAGTTTCCCTCAGGATTTTATTCTTTTCAGGGTGGAAAAGCATTTAGACCCTCCACCTTAACACAGGATAACCACAACAACAATTATAATAATAACTACAAAAGGTTACAAAAAGGAAAGGAAAATCTGTATGCTTGCTTATGGTTGGAAAGGTACAACATTGAATTTATTTCAAAGATTTCAAGTTTTAAAAGTATTTTAAATTGTTTTTCTGTTTGAAGTGAAATAAACATGGTGGGAAACAACTGAAAACAATTCTGAAGTCTCCAAGTTCAACAGTTGAAAGTTGATGCAGAGTAGTATGTTCTCTGTGTGGAATGAACTGATGAACACAATTATGTCAATTTCAAATATATTCTCTAAGTTGTTTTAGTGCAGTGATATAGATAATAAAGATTATTGCACAGAATGGAACTGCATCCATTCATATTTATCAGTATTGGTAAAGATGGTTACACAGAAAAACATTATTTGTATGAATGGAATGCATTGAACAACAGATTAATGATATATAATAGTGTAAGAGTATGTGAGAGTGGAATTTTCCTTTAAGGCAAGGGTTGTATGCTGCATGTCAAAATTTGCACTCATGTCTGGATCTGGCTAGCATTGATAATTGGTCATTCACATGACCCACAGTAACACTTTTGCTAACTGTCATCAGTACTCTGGCAGAATGCTTCTGGGCAACTGTTACTGAGGACCTCTGCAGGGCAGCTGACAGGTTGCTCAGCTGGGTCAAGATGTCGAACAGGAAGCGGGAGAATTTAAGGTTGATCCCGTCCTTGGCAATGAGGAGGAATCCCTGGGCCTTGGCCTTCTGCATTGCATTACCAGCCTCAGCTTCCAGAGACTGCATCTGAACATAAATCAATAGCACATTAATCATTAGAGTTGAATAATGACAAAGAGAGCATTTCAATGAATGAAGACACAAGTGAAAACATCTGACAGAACCATCTACCATCACTGACATTATAGTAACTCTCTATTACTATGCCTGCTCTAAGTGGTGTGTAATTCCTTTGTAGCCTCTCAGAAAGTGGTCAAGTGCTCTAAGCAGAGCCACAGAGTTCCACCTATTCTTTTCAGTATCAAAGGTTTTTAGCTAACCTCCACAAAGCTGGCCCTGTTGATGCCATTTCCATTTCATCCTCTGCTATACAGTGCATGAAGACTTTTGCCTGGTTCACATTCCTCTATGTCCTTCCCATATTAAAGCCTTACTGATATCCACACTAAAGATAAAAATAGCATTCATGAACAACTACAAAAATAGAACACTACTATTGCCTTCCCCTAGCTATGTCCCTGGCTTTCTTATCATCTAGTTATATGGAAAGTGAGTAAACGTTTAGTAAAACAAGTTAATAAATGTTAACGTTACTTACTCTCACATCCACAGGTTGTCGGTAAAGGGCCGGTTGTTCTTTCCAATTGTATGTAAAGGTTTTGTAATGACAGCTTTATCTTCTCTACTTGAACTGAGGAGACTTCATCGAGACGAGGGTTTTGACAGTGACACTCTCCTATAACACTTGTCCTTGTGTGCTTCATTGCTATTCTCTGAGGTGGCTTTTAGCAGTCTTGTGATCTTTAACAGCCATCAGTTTGAGTTTTCTTGTCAAACAACAACAACAAAAAAAATTGTTTCTTGGTGAAACAAAAGCCAGTGACAACTTAATTACCATTTCTGTTCCTCTCCCTTTTAGGCCCCATCTTGTTTTCTCTTTATATGCTACCCATAGGGCACATAATCAGTTTGGTTATCTTTTACCATAGTTATACAGACAATACTCAGCTATATGTCTCAGTAAAGCCCAATAATCTTGGTCCCTTTGATCTTTAGTCCCTCTGCATAAATGTCTTACCACTATAAAACTGGATGGCAACTGACTTCCAATAAAATTGAGGTTCTTTTTATTGGGTGGATCATATCAGAATCAGAATCAAATTTATTGGCCAAGTACATTCACACATACAAGGAATTTGATTTGGTGATGTTGGTGCATTAAAAACTTCAAGTCAGACAGACACGTCAATCAAATAAAGTCACTCAAACAATCAAATATACACATATACAATGAAATAAATAAGTAAGTGTGTGTGTGTGTCTGGAGTGGGGGTGGTGTCAAGGGGCTTTGTTTGTGAGCCCCACTGCCATGGGAAAGAGGCTGTTCCGAGTGCCGAGAGGTTTTAGTCTTGACAGACACAATTGACATAATCTGGCAGTGCCTTGGCCTGTTGGCACCTAATACCAAATAGGCATCCAGAAACCTGGATCTAACTTTTGACCCACTTTTCAAGTTTGAGAAACATGTAAAGTCGCTAACTCAGTCCTGTTTTTCCATCTGAAATATTGCCAAATTTCTCTTTTATCTTCCTTTGATTTGGAGAAAATCACCCATGCTTTTGTCAGTTCACACCTTGTAATGCCCTGTATACTTGTCTTAGTCAGACCTCCATTGCCTTCCTGCAATTAGTGCAAAATTCTGCTGCCGAGGCCACTGACAAGGACTGCTCTGGTCTCACATATCTACTGTCTTGGTCTCCTTGCACCAGTTCCCAGTTAAATATCGAATTGACTTCAAAATTCTTCTTATTACATATAAGGCTTTGCATGGCCAGGCTCCTTTATACTGTCAACAATCGCAATTGGACACTTTGTGGACACACAATTATATATTCAAGATAAGCCAGTTAGTTTGTTAGCCCCGCTATGAAATAAAATAAAATAATTAATATAGTCAAGAAGTAAGAATAGAAAATAAACTAGCAATCTGGAGACTCAGATTATAGTTTCTTGTCCAATATAAAAGGTATCCAATAAAGGTACAGAAGACAGTTCAGGGACAACCAGAGCTATAAAAAGGTGAGGATATGAAAAATCAATCAAACCCGCTTTTGTAGTTGGTATTCGTTGTCTCACAGCGTATGCCGGGTCAGTAAAGCCAAGTTCTAGTCACGTACAACTTTTTTCGTCTGAGGATACTTTGGTACTTTATTTAATCTATTTAATCTGTCGAATAGCCTTCCCCTTGATGTTCGGTCTGCCAACACATAACTATTTTAAATGCTGTCTTAAAACTTGTTTGCACACTGGCTTTTTATTGTTCAGCTTTGTTGTCCTTGTTCTTGCTGTATGTCTATTCTATGTAAGTACAAGAGAGCGATGGAAAAACCGGAGTCAAATTCCATGTATGTGTACACATACTTGGCGAATAAAATGTTCTGTCATTTGTGTTATACGTTTTTGTGAAGTACTTTGTAACCCCTGTTTTGAAAAGTGGTATATAACGGAAGCTTGACTTACTATATATAATGAAATGCTCTTGGCCTTTTCTTCTCCCCCTCTTTTTCTTTTGCCCGTTCCTCATGGTCACTGCCAACTTCTGTTTCGTCCCTATTCTTTATTATTTCTGTTTCCTCTGGCCTTTTCGCCCCCGATAAGGTAGCGCCGCATTCTACATTCGGTTATGCACACTTCTAGCAAACACAGATGAGAGAGACGATCTGTCTGTGGCCAGTGGTGTAGAGCACACGTGGCTGCGCACACCAACCAAAGTGTTCATGTTCATCATAGTACCAAGTAGTTTTAGTATGTTACAAGCTCTGCAAAACCACAAGGACATTTTTCATACAGAACAAGATCACAATACCTCACCTGCCAAAGTGGCTGGTGTTAATTTCAAGCCCTACTGAGAATATGTACACAATATGGCCAAAAGTCAGTGGACACCCCTACTAATTATTGAGTTCAGCCACACCCATTGCTAACAGGTGCATAAAATCCAGCACATAGCCATAAAATCTCCATTGACAAACATTTAGAATGGGTCGTAAAGAGCTCAGTGACTTTAAACGTGGCACTATCAAAGGAAGCCACCTTTGCCACAAGTCAGTTCATGAAATGTCTGCCCTACTAGATGTGCCCTGGTCAACTGTAAGTGCTATTATTGTGAAGTGGAAGCACCTAGAAGCAACAACAGCTCAGCCACGAAGCGGTAGACCATGTAATCTCACAGAGCGGGGCCAACAAGTGCTGAAGAGCGTAGCGCGTAAAAATCGCCAATCATCTGTTGCAGCACTCACTACAGAGTTTCAAACTGCCTCTGGAAACAACATCAGAACAAGAACTACGTGTCGGGAGCTTCATGAAATAGATTTCCATAGCCAAGCAGCTGCATGCAAACCTCACATGCGCAATACCAAGCGTCAGCTGGAGTGGTGTAAAGCACGCCGCAACTGGACTCAGGAGCAGTGGAAACATGTTCTTTGGAGTGATGAATCACGCTTCGCTATCTGGCAGTCTGATGGATGAATCTAGGTTTGGCGGATGCCAAGAGAACGCTACCTACTGGAATGCATAGTGCCTACTGTGAAGCTTGGTGGAGGAGGAATAATGGTCTGGGGCTGTTTTTCAGGGTTTGGGCTTGGTCCCTTATAGTTCCAATGAAGGGTAATCTTAATGCTACAGGATACGAAGACATTTTAGCCAATTGGGCGCTTCCAACAACAGTTTGGGGAAGGCCCTTTGCTGTTCCAGCATGACTGTGCCCCTGTGCACAAAGCGAGGTCCATAAAGACATGGTTAGACGAGTTTGGTGAGGAGGAATTCGATTGGCCTGCACAGAGCCCTGACCTCAACCCCACTGAACACCTTTGGGAGGAATTAGAACACTGATTGCGAGCCAGGCCTTCTCGTCCAACATCACTGCCTGACCTCACAAATGCTCTTTTGGCTGAATGGGCACAAATTCCCACAGACACACTCCAAAAGCTTGTGGAAAGCCTTCCCAGAAGAGTGGCGGCTGTTATAGCTGCAAAGGGGGGGTCCAACTCCATATTAATGCCCATGGTCTTAGAATGGGATGTCCATCAAGCTCATATACAGTGCATTCAGAAAGTATTCAGACCCCTTCACTTTTTTCACATTTTGTTATGTTGCAGCCTTATGCTGAAATCGTTTAAATTCATTTTTTCCCCTCATCAATCTACACTCAAT
>OOFE01041619.1:0-13352 GCA_900323365.1 Monocentris japonica | reverse complement strand
CAGTCATGCTGGAACAGCAAAGGGCCTTCCCCAAACTGTTGCCACAAAGTTGGAAGCACCCAATTGGTTAAAATGTCTTCGTATCCTGTAGCATTAAGATTACCCTTCACTGGAACTAAGGGGCCAAGCCCAAACCCTGAAAAACAGCCCCAGACCATTATCCCTCCTCCACCAAACTTCACAGTAGGCACGATGCATTCCGGTAGGTTGTGTTCTCCTGGCATCCACCAAACCCAGATTCGTCCATCAGACTGCCAGATAGTGAAGCGTGATTCATCACTCCATCACGTTTCCACTGCTCCAGAGTCCAGTTGTGGCATGCTTTACACCACTCCAGCCGATGCTTGGCATTGCGCATGGTGATGTGAGGCTTGCGTGCAGCTGCTCTGTCATGGAAATCCATTTCATGAAGCTCCCGATGCACAGTTCTTGTGCTGATGTTGCTTCCAGAGGCAGTTTGGAACTCTGTAGTGAGTGCTGCAACAGAAGATTGGCGATTTTAGGCGTTATGCGCTTGTTGGCCCCGCTCTGTGAGATTACGTGGTCTACCACTTCGTGGCTGAGCTGTTGTTGCTCCTAGGCGCTTCCACTTCACAATAATAGCGCTTACAGTTGAGGGCAGAAATTTCACAAACTGACTTGTGGCAAAGGTGGCAACCTATGATAGTGCCACGTTTAAAGTCACTGAGCTCTTTACGACCCATTCTCAGTTCTAAATGTGTGTCTATGGAGATTTCATAGCTATGTCCTGGATTTTATGCACCTGTTAGCAATGGGTGTGGCTGAAACACCTGAACTCAATAATTAGTAGGGGTGTCCACTGACTTTTGGCCATATAGTGTATCTGAAGACAACAGAGGCTGTGAACTTTCAGTTGATGTATGATGTAACACTCACATTGTAGACCATATGACTGAAAGTATGATCACAACATCACAAGGTTAATTTGTCAGTTAATTAACCAGTGAATCAGTAACAGCTTATAAAATCACAAAACTGGAGCATCCCTGACTTGAGGGCTACCTAATAATTCCAGGATCAGGAACCTAGGGGCCCAATGACTTGTCACATGACTGCACAGGGTATTGGCTATTCTTGGCCCGAGCCATGGTAAAAAAAAATGTAGCAAGCCCAAGTAGCCCTTGCAAAAAATCCAATTCCATTTTGGTTTGGCATCTCCTAATAATTATTGGAAAGGGGCCAATCCAGTTTGACCTTTAGCCTATCAGTGGCCCCACATTCGGAGCAGTGGAATTTCTTGCATTGATCAATAGACAAATCTTTAACATATTGATTCTGTCTTTACAGCCATTGCTCTATGACAGATATGAGAGAGAACTGAAACTTTTTCTGGACTTGAACCTAATCATTGTTTTTGTGATTATCTTTACACCTTCCTGTGTTTCTTTATCCAGATGGGTGCGTTTCACTGATCCATAAATTGGTCATTTAAGTGTCACTCCATGAATAGAAGGCTGATCAAGCGGAAGTTGTTGCCATAGCAACTGCTAGGGGACCATAGGTAAGGGCATGGATGATTGGCTGAACTGAAGAGTGCTTGATGAGAGGCAGGGGCCACTGTACAATCATGGCCCAGTGAGTGTGGTGCCTCTTGACAGAAAACAAAACACACACACTACAACATTTTGGATGGTGTGGCAAAATCTAAATGGCTAAAAATCACTGGTGATTTGTTTGATTGAAAAAGGAAATCCCTACTCTGTCCTGCTTTCTGACAGTTCCATCTGAAAACTAATTTTGGACACCAGCTGTTGAATTTGCGATTTTTGGTACATAGTAAGCAGAACCCATTGAGCTTAAACCAAAATACCATATGACTTCTGTATAGATCTACAGCAGTAACACCCAATATCAGGTCCTGAAATTTTCCTCCTCTGCAATATTTATTTTACAGTAATAGATTGTTTCCACATTTGACATTAAACCTGTACAAGGTGTTCTTCTAAACTTTGTGTGAATCATGAGGATGCTGCCTCATGTAAGATTATGTCTCTAATAGTCCTCTACAGATGCCCCATTATCGATTCTCACACAGAGCCAATAGTTAGCTTAATGTACCAAGCCAGTGGAGCAAAACTGGTATCATCCAGCCGTGGTCCCTCTTCCCCTGCATGACTCATAGAGATAAATGTCCTTCTAAACAAAGCAACTTATTTTTGGGCCTTACCCCTTGCTGACGGATTAATTGTAGTTGTAATTGTAATTGTAAATCCCTTTCTTCTTTTTATCGATTAGAGAGAGTAGATATAGAGGCTGTATATATGAGGGCATCTGTGAGTGTCCACATATCCAAATGCCACGCTATGGAGCCTTTATCTTCTTCTGAAGGGCGCAGCGTGAAGTCTTGTTGCCATGCTGTTGTGTCAGGTGTTGTCTCGGTGAAAACTGTACAATAGGCACTCAAAGTCAAATGCAGCCTTTTGAGAAAGAAAAGATGTCAATAGAATATAATAGCGAGCAGGACAGCTGTGTTTGACACAAGGGGTGTGAAAGTGGCCACAAAAAGAGGTGGAAATTGCATGTTTTTACATTTGTACATCGCAGGCTCATTAAAAGCACTAAGGAGTCTTCCATAAGTAATTTAGAGGTTTTAATGTTTTAATGCAGCTGACTTCTGTCTGCTCTTTGATCTCTGTCCATTCTTATTTCTACCCAGAGCATAGTCTTGCTGCTGAAAATGGATATGCAGTCTTATAAATTCATCAATTCAGATTTATTGAACCCTAAACAGCATATTGCCAGCATTTATTTCTGGCATTTTCTTGCAATCATTATGATTCCCTATCATTCATGCCTGTGGCACCCTGCATTTTTAAAAAAAAATATTTTATTAAATGAATGCATAAAATGCTAAGTGAGCATATACAATACATTTCAATACCTGCCAATAGTGTACAATATGCACTAATTTATTGATTTGTTCACCTTGGGAAATTTGCTTGGCTCTTAAACATATATGCAATCTTCTGCTACAGCTAACCCTGTAAAGGAAGGACAGTATTTAATGTTTCCACTTGATAACCCCAATGACATGCCCACTCTCACATGCTCAACCCTGCAACCTGTAACATCTAGAGTAGGTGGGCCTGCGCGATGTACCATTAGATTTATGATGGCATAGTCTGATATCCTCTATGGCGAGCATTGGGAGGGTAGCACATCATTCTTTAGGTATGAATTCATATCCTGTGTATTGTTAAATGCTTCCATTCCATTCCATTATTGTTGGTAATACTATCATCCTGTTAGTACTTGCATTTAATTATTGATTCTGCATTGCAAATACCCTAACCTCTCATTTGCGTGTAAATAAATGGGACAAACAGAATGTGTTTCACCACCAATGAATGGTCATTTAACCGATATAAATATTTACAACACAGTTTCTATTTTAAGCTTTAACCACTCAATTATGCAACCAATAAATACACACCTAGGGCACACAATGATAAATACACACATCCAGAAGTGCCATGCATATTCATTTCATCCCACTCGGCATTCATTTCTAGTCTTACTATTCCATATATTTCATATGGAAGATTTACAAGACGTGTGCATATGTGTGTGCATGTGTGTGCGTGTCTGTGAGTCTGTGTGCAGGCAATACAAATGATAAAATCCACACTATGCACTTCAAAAGTATGTAGTGGATATGCTGCATATAAAGTAGTGAAAAATATTGCAAAATGTTTATTTTGTGATTTATGATTCGGCAAATGTGAATAAAACTGCCTTTTTCTGGCAAAGATGGTGTTTTTAATAAACAAAATATGTTCCTTTTTTCTTATACCTTCATTATGTGACTTTATTAATTATAGTGTTCTGCAAGCCCAAGTCTTGCATGAAAGCCAAACCATTCATTCATTCATTCATTCATTCATGCTCACTCACATTTTCACTTGAAGTCCTTGCTGATAGTAAGGCTGATGAAATGATTCAATGTAAAAAACTGATCACGCAGGTAGGCTACATCACCAGGCCTCAAAAGCCTAGTTATAAAGCAATGAGATGTGAAGGGTAAATGACGGCTACAGGATGTCCTGTTAAGGGATATTTACTGCCAAAATCCAATCCTTTTGACTTTAATTAAATTGTATTGTGTGCCTCGATAACGCAGTATTCAAACAGTCAGGAATAAGGAAGCTGGAAACCAAGGTTAAATAGCATTATTGTATGTGAGAAGAGACTTTATTTTTACCATAAGACATTTTACAGTTTACGTGGCTTCTTTATCTTTTTGGCATGGTAGTTCATATCTTCTAGTTTCTAAGATCTATGTTCCAATACACCTATGTGTTTCTATAGGTGTTTTGTAGTTTACTTTCCTATATATATTAAATGAGTATTTGTAATTTGTATCAAAGTACATGCATTTTTGCCCATCTGTGTGTGCACATAGTTCTGTGAATGTGCTTGTGGACCTGTGGTTCTGTTTGTGAGAAAGAAGACAGAGGGAACTTCAAGAGAGCAGTTTACAGTAGTAGTGGATCTCACAGTGCCTGAGAATTAATTTGTTATCTTTTGTGACGTGACTCCAGTTTAATGGAAGTGGTAGTAATCCAGTGGTTATGCTGGGAGCTGACACGTCCCTATTGGCTTCCTTCTCTCCAGGCAAACCCTGAGGTGTCAGAATTCATCCGCTTCCGTCCTGCCGGAGGGGATATCTCCCAGTTTGATAAATGATGAATTCCTGAAGGATCGCCTCGAGTCACTCAGCGGACAGAAAATAGCTATGCACAGCTCACATGAGGAATGTTGCCCTACACACACACTCCATTTGACCCCAGGAAAGATAGACAGCCTGCCTCATTGTTATTTTTCCCCTATCTTTTTTAAACAACACTCTTCACTGTCAATAATGCTAACAATTACCACGTCCACCCACCAAATGGGTACATTTCAAAGGGATGGGTTTAATTCCTTTAACATACACATGAATTGATTCTTAGCTTCAGAATCATTAATTAAGGCACGGGACATTTCCTGGCCAGCTTCACATTGATGGAAAGCAGATCATTAGTGGCCCTTTGGGTCCTTTTAATATACTCTTCCGACAGTGGGTGCTTCAGCAGTGACTTGAGTAGGAGGGCCCGACCCGCAAATCAACCTTTTTTGACCTGCAATTTGCGCTGGAGGGGGATCAGCTGCATTAAAACTAAGGAGACACCCCCTAGTGTTTCCTGATCATTGCTTTTATATTAGCTAGCTGCCATTGTTAGGAAGAGTAACTTCATCCTCCATATGTGTAGTGAGAATATCTGAGGCATTGGTTGGATTTTGGTAATACCTGTGATAACAATATTTATGCACAATTATGTAGCACACACTAATGAATTATATTTATTGATAGTGTGTATTTAATGCTTTTGGATCTTTCTTTATTTCCCATTAGAACTAGCAGAATGAACTGTAAGAGACACACTGCAATGCTGATGCAATTGAATTAAGAACCCTCGAATATATCATTGCTATATATTTACTGTCATCTGTATCTCATTATCTGTCTGCCTTTCTCCCATGATTTATGTTGATCTGTTATGACTGCAGAGTCACACTGAGGGCCATATTTGTTCAATAGCAATGATCGCCAATCCTGAAATCAATTATGCTCTTATTTCTCCACTTGTAAGTATTGGCAGCGTGATAGATCTCTTAACTTCAGGGTATCACATATAATTAAGAGGAGTGAAAAGGACCCTTAAGGCTTTGCATTTCAAACAGCCTCATTTTCAGAGCCCACATTCTGGCAAAAGTAGAGAAAGAGAAAGGCGTGTGACAGCATCGATCTCACCTTGAGCACATAAAACGACAGGCTAGTAAGATGTCACATTAAACTGAGTGTCCCCACACATAACACACCGTAAAAGGCTAGTGACCTTTACGAGAAGGAAGTGCTCACACTCCATTGACTATGAACTCAGAGTGATGGCGAAAATAGCATGCTTTCTGAGGGCACTATATTTGGAAAAAAAGGAAAAAAAGCTTTGTGATGAATCAATAGGTTGACTATTATTATAGGGACGGCTCTATGGGGCAAACTTTTTGTGCTGGCTCTTCCCTTGAGGGGGCGGGACCTGAGGAACATAATCGAATGAAGCTCTTGATTGCATCTTCAGCCAGCACTGATTTCCTGGGTCAGAGGATGACCACAACTCAATGTCTGGCCCCTGATTAAACATCAACATCGCCTTTGACAACGTAGTGGAGGTTATCTCTAGACCACCATTGTTACCATTGGGAATCCATAGTTGTGGCCCTTGGAGCTATATACAGGGGAGATGTAATTTCCACAATGTTAATACAATTATAATCAGAAGCACAATTAGTGCTTCTTAGTGGATTAGTGTGAAGCAAATATAAATGGTTATGCTTCAAGCATAGTGAGAGAAGTTTAAACTGACACAGATCAAAGTTTGAACTACTTGTCCCAGATCATAATAGTAACCATAGATCCCCAATGTGTAATGAAACAGGAATCAAGACAGAGTTTAAGGTAAGTATCCTTTTACTTTCAAACAAGGTGTAAAAATGGGCGATGAGGGCCCAAACGCCCTGTAGTAATTTACTGTGTTAACCATTCTATGTCTACATAATTGCACACCATAAGAGGCTTTTGGCAAATTTTACATTATGAAGACGGTGATTCACCCTACTGACTTTCCTCCAGCTCAAAAGATTGCTGTAATCATTGGATTTGGGTTTGAAACATCCATTGGTGACACTGAAATGACAGGTCTGTTGAATTTTTGGACCATCTTCTCCTAAACAAACATTCTGTTATTTTAAGCCAAAATAAACAACATCATTTAAAAGCATATTGAAACATTTGATATCGGCTTCAGTGGATAAGATTATTTGTGCCTATCTATGTCAACAGCTCGTGACATGTATTTCTGGTACTTCATCATTTGCTTCATTAGCTGCGGGCAAGGTTTGACACAACAAGCTTTGAAATGTTCAGGCACACATTTTCCTAATTACCTCAGCACATCTATTTGAAGGTATTCTCTTTAGAAGTCCAGGATGAAGCACACATGGATAGACTCTACCATGAAGAAAAGAGACTTGCGCCATTTGGCATTTTACACAGTGTCCAGTATTTTCTGGTAACTTGCTGAACATCCAAACAAAATGTGTGGTAAGGAGTTTTTCTCTTCAAGGAGGATGTAAACGGATGGGGTGCTGTGGTAGAGTGAATTTGGGGGAGCCAGCCGAGGCTGACTAATCAGAGGGTGCTTGGGAGAGCATTAAGACAGACGTGTGGAGGGGAAATGTGACACCTGGAAATTACACAATGTAATGGAATCAGCCAAGTGGTAAATGTAGCTTTTAAATAGGTTTTGTGTTCTCCATTAACTTGCTAGACACTGATTGGTCCTGACAGCAAGGGAAAGTGACGGTCAGCATGTTGCCCCCTCCCTCCAATAGCATGTGTGTCTCTCTCTCGCTCTCTCTCTCTCTCTCTCTCACACACACACACACCACACACACACACACACACACACACAAACACCTACCTCCCACCATGGGACACAAAGTTCTTTGTAGTTAGTGAGGTTTCTGGAGCCAAATGAAAGTCTGGCTTGAGCTGGGTGGGAAGTATAAGGGATCACGGCACAGCAGAATGGCTGCAGTTATGCTCAATTGCATCCTTCTGTAACTATATTGTTGTATTATGCAGGGATATAGGGAAGGGTACCAAGAGTTATCCACCTCTTATTTGAAAGTATAGTAGTAGTATAACACTGATACAAATTAAATGAAAACAATATTTTCAAGTAAATATAACATGAATTAATACTATAGTTTTGGTCGCTGACTGGAGTTCATAGGTGTTATTTACCACTGTGTTTATATGTATATTACGCTTAGCTCCTCAGGCAAAGGAGTATCTATCAATATAACAGAGCTCTAATTTCTTAGTGAGATTTCTGATCTAATTTCCTGGTAAGAGTGGATTGGATTTTGATCCTATTAGTGAGATAGGCTTAATAGGCTTGGAGTTTGATCATATTTCCTCTTAGGAACATGGAGGAATGATAATACTGATATTCCAGTATGGGGTTTGGCATTAAATCTTTTCCTCCAGTTAACTATTGTAATAATAATTTCCAATTTTGTAAAATCCAATTTTGTAAAGTGATAGCATGCTTTTTATTTCATGTTATATCGAAGACAATTTAAAGATGTTTTTGGGTCTGGCAAGGTTTTTCATCTGACAAAGCACACTTTCCAGTGTCTGTACTCACCTAATACATGTAAGTAATAGATGTAGGCTTTAGCTGGTAATTGAAATATGATTTTGAAACCAGTCACAAAAAGCTCACACATTAGTTATTTGAAATGTATACGTGTATGGTCATATCATGTGCTGTATAAATCCCATACAGTTGTACAATAACCATGTAACACATAAACACCATCCAGTCCTCTAGTATTTACTTGTGTTTTCATGTCGGTATTATGCATGGCTGCCAAAAAATGTGAGTGGGGGTACTGTGTGCTGTTTGCCTAGCTTTTGCTCAAAGCCCTAACATGTTCACCAACATGTGGGAGTATGAACTGGCTCAAGGGGGCCTGCACAGTGCCATGAAGCTCACAAGCCTCAGCCTTCACACTAACCCTGCAGTCCTTTCAATGCAAATGAGAGAGGAAAAGAGAAGAGAGCTTAGTTGAGTATTTTCTGGATCTGCCTCCCTGCTTTTGCATTTCAAATGAATAAATGATAAAAGCCCACTTTTTAGTCAGTTGGTGACTGTCCTCTCTCTCTCCTTTTTCATTTACTGAGCTCTCCCAATCCCCCCACCCTGCATCCCGCACCCCATCCTTCTTCTCTTTCTCTGGGTTTCTCTGAGTTTACTGTGACTTTCCCAAGACTGTATGCTTATTCTCCCACTTATGAATCTCAAGTGACTTTTGCATAATATCTAAAACTCATATTAAACGGCTAATTTGACCAGTTGTTGGAACTGTCATGCTGGCAATTAATTGCATTTATTTGAGGGCCCCTGAGGTTCATGGCTATTCTGCAAAATACATTAGCATCTCATTGAGGTCAGCAAGGCCTGTTCAGCCAAGCCATTCTTACTGAGGGTCCCTTGCAACAGACAAGAGTCACCCTCTCTACCTACCTGTTTCCACCTCTGCTCTTCAGCCTTAGCAGCCTGTGGTAAATGGTATAGTTGGTGTGCGTGGAAATAATGGGCCATTACTGCTTCGATTCCTCGAGAACACTGGAGGCCCATAATGCTACAATAGTAGGAGGGTATGACTGAAACCATGCACTACCTCATGGGATGTGGAGGCGGAAAAGAGTATGCTGAAGTCAAACATCAATTACTGTAGGCACTGAACTCTGGATAATCCAGGGTGAGAGAAAAACTAGTCCAGATCTTGTTGCTAATTCAAATGTATTAGTGTTAGTAGCATATTAGAATATTGGTAGAATATTAGAAATCAGAAAAACTTTGCAATTCATTGATATTTGTGAGCTCAGATCCATAAGTTTTGTAGATGTATTTGGAGGTCACAATTTCAAGATGGTAAGTCTTCAGCCTAGCAATGTGAAGAATCTGATGTAATTAACATTAGAAAGGCCGAGCAGCCATCAAATGACTGATGTTTTGAATTTTAGCATTGAAAAATGTCCCACCATGACTTGTCCAGGACTCACTTTCTGTATCAACCATTATTGTTAGATTTTCAAAACAATTTTCAGGAAATAGATTTAGATTTATTTATTTGCAAAAAAAGAATTAGAATTATATTGATTGCTGGTTGGCCTTCTCTTAGACCCCCAAAATCCATTGGCCTTTTTAGTACCAATTGAAGAGTTTTGTTCCAGTATAACATATGAGATAGTTATAATAGATCACTAGTATCCAAACAGACAGGAGTGGACACCCTCAATCAGGCCACTGGAATCTTTTACTGATAAAACTGTGCTGCATGTGAGAATTAAATTAAAACTGAACAATTTACTGGCAGTTTCCTGGCAGTGCAGGAAACAGGCCTCACCCCTATTATGCAATAGCCAGGTACTTCATGGAAAGGCACCATGCTCAGATTTGAGTTTTTTTGGCATCCAACAACTTTGCTACCTTTGTAGCATGGAGGTGACATTGAAAGGATGCTGCTTTAATGCAAATCCAAGTGGATATATTATTTACAGACGTTCATCCCAAGGGACTCAATGAAGCGTTACAGCCGAGTTGTTTTTTTAGTATTTCTGTAACATTACTCTGCAACATTCTCTGTTCTCTGTTACCCTGAGATGCTACTCACTATGCAACACAACATGTTGTTAATGATTTGATGAATCTTGAATAAAATGGATGTCCTGTATGAAAAAAAAAAAAAAAACTAATTTCTAATAGTATTCATATTTCCTACCATTTACTATACCTGTACCAAATGGGACCTGCCCATGAAATATCCATAATTTGAAAAAAGTGACACCTACTCTTGCAAAACAAGTGAAAACACAAAATGAAAGCTAACTATTATCCTTTGTTTAACAGATAGTAGGTAACTTGTATCCTTGGCTGAGAAAATAACAGTTCCAGATATTGCACGATGAACCTTGGGTCTTTTTTTCAAATTGGATATAACATTTTGAAATAGAACTTTTTTATTAAAGATGTCAACATGAGAATGAACACAGTAAGAATTCTAAACTACTGTACACACATGATGATGAAATTAAAACCTGCAATATTTCCATCTCAAGATATTTAATTTGGCTGCAGACTGGTTTGCAAGCAGAAAAATCTGGGACAAATTCATTCATTATTAATCCGGCTTGTTCTAATTTTATTGCATTTCCCTTTTCGAGGCATCAGTCAGAATCGTCCACGCCTTGTGAAAGTCCTGAAGCCATGATGCAAGACGAGTCTTATCAGGGTAGACAGATGGGATTGTCGATAGTTGACAGACATTCTGATAACAGATTTTGGTTTTTATCTCCAATCACTTCATAGGGCGGAAAGCCTGACAGCCTGCATCTTCAAAGCTACAAAAGGCCAGCAACACATGGTGCTCTGACAGATGGAGAGGCTGTGTTTTTAATAACCTTGGTGCCACCAAGGCCCAGCGATGATGCCAGACATAAGGGTGCCAGCGCGGGACACCACACTGTTGTGCCTTCTTGGCACTCACATCTGTAGGGCAACAAAGAGGGTCTGAAAAAGGTGATAACGTCTTTGCTAGACTTATATAAATGTCAATATGGTAGGAGGAGTGAGCATGCTCTGGAATTTTGCTCCTTGTTTTTGCTCTGAAATGTTCACAGTATGATGTTCATGTCTCCTTTACAAGTAGCCAGATTTAAATATTAAATAACCACCAGGGGTTAGGGCCCAAGCTTACTTTCCTTTGAGGTTTCAGTCAACGTCAAAGCCATTTATTTTCAGTACCAAAGCTCAATCCATCTGCTGTCCCTGCAGTTCCATTACAACATCTCATAAAGCTTCAACAAAGCTGCTTTAACTGTCTTGGCGGCAGTGACAGTAGGAAGATGTTCATATGACTGACCTTGCCACTGAACAGAGCAGTAGATGATCATATCAAATTGCAGTCATACTCTCATTCTTCATTAGCACTATAAATCACTGACTCTGCCTATCATACAATTGCTGTAATGACACAATGCTGTGTAGGATAGCCATACCATAACAAGGAGTGATTCAGAATTGGAGGTAATATTTAATATAATGAATCACACAAACTGACACTGTGTTCCATCACACATCAAATATTGCAGGAAAGGAGAGCGATAGAGAGCACTGTGGCGAGAAGAATTGACTATCGACTGGCCATTGGTAAATAATGTATAACCCCACCGTACAATTTGATGCAAATTGCAGACTGGCTGTTCTATGAGGGTTTCAATGTTTAATGGGAACACTGTTGGAAAAGTACTGGTACAGTACATCTATACGAAGGTTGATCATTATTTCCCGCTATTGGCACTGAACGCTGTGCATACATAGTGTAGCGTGTCAAGAGCATGCATTCAGCCCAAGGCAATTACAGTCGGACTAAATGCTGGATGCTGGTTATGTACTCGCATGTTCTCATTCTGGGGCAATATAAAAACATTGGTTAGATTATATTTTATTGCTGGATTTATCTGGAATTTGTTCACAGGCTAATATCCATTTAATACATAAGAAAATATCAAAAAATATCAAAATCACACATTGGAACAAAAAAATTTGATATTACAAATAGTTGTTATTTCACTAATAGCACTTACCCCATTACACCAGCTCCGTAACTCTCAGTTATGACAGTTGAATATGAAATTGTCAACTCTGTCATATATATAGTATACAATACAACAGAGATTGTGTTATTCTGGGATAGCATTCAATCAGATTGGCAGGTAGGGAGGATGACCAATTACCAGAACTTTGCTGGTAATTGGTCATCTCAAGCTCTGCTGGGAAAGTGTATTCCAGCTGTGAGCTGGCAAATGGAGATGTCTGGTATTACTTCTACATGGCCCACACCAGCATCGCCTACCCTTTGCCTAACCCCAAATTGGTCTAGGGGCGCTGCAAAGTGGATGACCCTGGACCCTGATCTCTCTGAAGAAATACATTTGGAAGTGGCTATATACCGATCAGCCACAACATTAAAACCACTGACAGGTGAAGTGAATAACATCGATTATCTCGTTACAATGGCACCTGTCAAGGGGTGGGATATACTGGGAAGCAAGTGAACAGTCAGTCAGTTGATGTGATGGAAGCAGGAAAAATGGGCAAGCGTAAGGATCTGAGCGACTTTGACAAGGGCCAAATTGTGATGGCTAGATGACTGGGTCAGAGCATCTCCAAAACGACAGGTCTTGTGGGGTGTTGCCGGTATGCAGTGGTTAGTACCTACCAAAAGTGTTCCAAGGAAGGACAACTGGTGAACTGGTGACAGGGTCATGGGTACCCAAGGCTCATTGATGTGCATGGGGAGCGAAGGCTAGCCCGTCTGGTCCGATCGCACAGAAGAACTACTGTAGCACAAATTGCTGAAAAAGTTAATGCTGGCTATGATAGAAAGGTGTCAGTACACACAGTGCATCACAGCTTGCTGCGTATGGGGCTGCGTAGCCGCAGACCGGTCAGAGTGCCCATGCTGACCCCTGTCCACCGCCGAAAGCGCCTACAATGGGCCGGGTGCGTGTGCGGCCGGGTGCGTCGTTTACCTGGGGAGGAGATGGCATCAGGATGCACTATGGGAAGGAGGCAAGCCGGCGGAGGCAGTGTGATGCTCTGGGCAATGTTCTGCTGGGAAACCTTGGGTCCTGGCATTCATGTGGATGCTACTTT
>OOFE01041616.1:0-21748 GCA_900323365.1 Monocentris japonica | reverse complement strand
GACGTTTTCCTGGGTCTGTGACATGCTATCCTGCTCCTGGGCCCTGGCCTCATCAAACGACTCCAGGAACCCTGAATGAATGAATGAAAGAGAGAGAGAAAGGATACCCTAAATATTTATTGTAGAACTGATCAATACTATAATGGTTGCTCAACCCTCAAGCGGGGGTACAGATCCGACCCCAGGCATGTAAATTTAATGTTACTGTCAGGTCATTTATTTCTTGATTTTGTTAGTCAACTTGTCCTCCATAAAATGTCACTTGATAAAAGTAATCTTGGTAAGAAACCAGGTTTCTGTGGGGACAAGATATCAAGTTATACATATACCCACAGAAGGGGGAGGGCAACAGTGTGATAATGAATACTTAAATTGGAACTAGACATTTTTGGCATTAAAGGGGTCGTATTTAAAGATAGTGAAAAAAACTCATATCAGTGGAACCCTGCTTGTGATGTCAAAGCTTGTTTTATTGATTGTAAAGAAGTTGAACTCACGGTCGATCTCTTCCTCCCTCCTCTTCAGCTCCTTGTACTTCTGGTGACACTCCCCTTTAAGGAAAGACAAAAATAAAATATTTGGTTACTAGGGCACCCATATCATCTATTAAACATATACATTTTCCAGTAGCATTGCTACAAATTGCGTGTGTGTGTGTGTGTATTCTGATAGTAGCAAAATGTGCTGACAGTTGTTAAATTTGGATCCAATCCAAAGTGGTGTAAGGAAGTGAGCAGGTCACTGTCAAGGGAAGTCAATGTACTACTGATTACATGTTCTGACTGTATGGAAGACTGATTTAAAGAGAAGATGACCTTATCCAGCCTTGATTGTTTTTGCTACAAGGTTGCGTTGCCTGAGTATTGTAATGAGAAACAAATTTGGAATCTCAAAAGTATTTTTGGTCATAAACAAATCAATAATTGATGATGCTAGCTAGCATGTTGCTAGCCAGATAAGCAGCCAGTCAGTAAATAAATCAGTACACCAGTACCTTGAGACTTGTACATGTTGTTATTCACTTACTCAGTCAATAAACCAATCAGCAAGTCAGATAAACAACCAGATAAACAGTCACCTATTAAGTCAGTCAGTAAACCAGACAGTCAGTCACAAAACCAAGTCTGTAAACCAAACACTCAGAAACAGTCAGTCTGTCAGTAAACATGTCACCCAGATAAAGAGTCATCCCACTCAGTAAGGCATTACACCAGTCAGTAAGCCAGACAGTTATTAAACCAGCCACTAATCCAATCAGTAAACCAGTCATCCAGTTTTTTACCATGGGCCTCCTCTGTGTCATGCTCCAGCCGTCGGATCTCCTCAGCAATCTGGCTGCCCCTCTCTCTAGTCTCTACCAGCCTGCGCGCACACACACGCGCACACACACACACACACACACATACACTTCAGTCATTATGCAGCAGTAGAATGAGTTTCAGTTCCTAGATTATCAAAATTACAAGCAACCAATGGTAAGAGGGGTCAAAGGTCAAAGCCACAAGGGCAAAGGCCAGCGCCACCAGATCGAGGGTAAGAGCCAAAGTGTGACAGGTCAGAGGCACAGGGTCAAGGGTCTGATGATAGTGGGTCAAGGGCTACAGGGTTTGAGGTTAAAAGCCACATGGTAAATAGTAAAAGTCACAAGGTCAAAGGTCAGAGTTACAGGGCTAGGGGTCAAAGCCAGAGGGTCAACATTAGGGATCATTAAAGTAAGGTCAAATGTGAAAGTCGCATGGTAAATAGTAAAAGATGCAGAGGTCAAGGGTTAAGAACTCAGGGTCAAAGGTCAAATGAAACATGTTTTAAAAAAGCTCCATTCTAGAAGGGACCTGCATGATGAGGTTTAGTCTAACACTTACTGTCTCTCCATGCTGGCGATTTCCTGGTTGTCTTCCTTCACCTTGAAAGCAAAACAGGAGCAAAGTGAAGTTTTAAACATGCTGCTCCTGTTTAGTTTAGTTTTAATTTAGTTTAGCAAGGGTTCATTTTAGATTTAGAGTGTTACTTAGTTTAGTTTTAGTGTTGTGAATTTTAAAGCTGGCTAGGTAAGAATTTTTATAAAAATCCACCCATCTTAGCCTAAATCAGGAAATGGGGCTGCAACAGAAAAGAGCATTCCATCCGCCCTGATTGAGACACCATAGATTTGCTCTATTTTCTTCTCCACACAGGAAATGATGCATCAAAACGTAAAAGTGAAATCCAAAAGTGTCTCCTAAGCAGCAGCGAGCAAGCGCTCCTTCCAGAGAAAACCGGACTCACTAATGCTGGCTGAACATATTCACCGCCTCGACCCCTACCAAACGCTAAGTAGCGTTTTTTTTTTTTTTACTGACATCACCTTTCAGGATTTCTGGGTATTGAAATAGTCAAAATTTAAACGGTTACCTCTCGCTGCCATTTGGGGCCACCAAGATGTAAACTTGCTTGTGCAGTTTTCACTTAGTTTAATTTTATTCTTGTTTCGTTTAACGTGACCAAGGACTGCATCCTCTCCCTACCCAGCATCACCATAAATCAACCCAAGCACTACGCCTACACAGCATCACCACAAACCACTGGCAGACCACAGACCCTTGGTGGTGACTTCAGTAACAATGAAGTGCCTTGAGAGGATGGTCTCATGCTACATTTAATTAGGCAATGACTGACTCCTAGACCTCCTACAGATTGGCTATAGGGTGAACCACTCTGTGGATGACAGTATGACCTGGAACATCTAGACACCTCTGGTTCCTACACTAGTATCCAGCATGCATTGGATGGTAACTTTGGTTTAGCTTGGTTAACTATAGTTTAGTTTGGTCTATCTTAGATCAGTTTAGCTTAAACGTGCTAGTTGTAGCATTTTAACATCAATAAATCATTACCACACTAATTTTGAGGCATCAGTATAAATCGCCGTAAACAAATGAGACCATCACCACGATTGCCAACCTCTACCGGCCTGTACACTGTGTTTTACATTGTGTGCTACCAGGTGGGATTTGCAGGCAACCTGATGGAATCTTCTATGGCACAAAGGGATTACAGTGCAAATGGAGCTAAAGAGTTTCTGGCAATGGTAGATGGTGGAGGGAGTGAAATGCTGATAGAGAAATCACTGCCAACATGTTTATCCTCTTCAGTAAAGACAAAGACATCAGGGAGGGAGAGGGGGGGCAGGAAGCAACAGGGTTTATGGGAAACAGTGGCACTAATAGCACCACTAGCTTGAGGCAGAGGCTACACATCGCCTCTACTATGGTTTCATTTTGTTAACTGTAATCATACCAAGGTGCCACAATTAATCTAAAATCTAAAAATGCTACCCATAGCACCTTTAACGTAATAGAAGAATCCACCCTCAGGTACTCACTCACTTACACTGTTAGATATCATCAATCTGTGACGTTCAATGCGTGTTAGTTGTAATCTACTTTTTTGGTGCAAAATTGCAGGTCTAGACAGAAAACTTGCTCTTTCATTCTGAAGGCTGACACGAAAGCCTGATTACCATTGATGTTTTAGATAGCTGAGGTTTTCTGCAATCAAACTCCATTGTAGCTGTGCTAGAAATATCACAGCCTGATCTAATGTCGTCTATGTTTGGCCGGTTATCCACAGGAATAAGAAAAATACACGGTACAATGGTGGATTAGTGTCATCAGTCAAGGTTAACTGTTGTAGTTGAGTTTTGGTCTAATTTAGTTTAGTCTGTTTGTCTGTTAACTAATTGTCAAGGCAACCTGTCTAAATAATTTCTCCCTCTCCTCCTGGGGGGAGCCCAGGCTCTTGTCCTCGGCCTCCATGGCATCACGTCTCGCCTCCAGCGTCGACAAAGTCTCATGGAGCCGCACTGCCTCCTGTTTCATGTGAGAGTGGCCCAGCTCCTGCACAGAGGTAATAGAAGATAGAACAACTTGTACTACTACCACTGCTGCTACTACAACTCGTACTACTCATAGCATAACCCACATAGCTTCAACATGTCAGTGCAATTAATATGAATTGACTTGCACTTTGCATCCTCCCAGTGTTTCCCATACATAGGCTCATCTGTGGCGCACCCCCCACCCCCCCAAAAAAGGACACATTAGAATCACGTTATGTTGTCTGACACACCCGAGACTAATCTCACAAGGCAACTTTTTCACAAGAAAACTTTAAGATAATGTATGACATGAAATAGTAGTAGCAGTAATACACATAATATAACATTACATTATATTACAGTCATTTAGCAGACGCTTTTATCCAAAGCAACTTACAAGTTACAGTTTACACTACGTGGGGATCGAACCCACGACCCTGAGACTGAGAGTCTCATGCTATAGTCTCATATAAAGGTCCTAAATGAAGAAATGCTTGCTTCAAGGATACTGATGCTTCATGTTAACTAGAGGAGGACCTAAAGCCTAGCACTGAGTGTCTCCAAGTGATTTGTCTTCCAACACTGTTTTGTCTCATCTAGTGACCTTGTTATTACGACCTGAGGTAAACCCAAAGAGGCTAGTGTAACTTGTAGGTATAAAGATCCTGCTCTCTCTTAGAGGGGCAGAGAAAGGCTTGAATGCTGTTTGAGTCGTATGCTGACTTCTCTCCATGCTGCAACATGATTAAATGCTTAAACAACTTTCAGTGGCAATCGACTTCTTTGACAAATTTCCACGACAGCAGTCTGACTCGACAACAGAAGGTAATTCACTTTTTCTTCTCCGATATTGAATTTGGGATGCCGCTGTCCGCAAACTGACGCATCACGTAATCATACATCGAGTGGAAAATGTATTTTCTCCTGAGCATTGAAAAGTTGAGAAGTACCCCCCCTCACGCCATGGGATGTAGTACCACCACAAATAAACTTCTGAGCTAAGAGAAACACTGTCCTCTTTTCTGTCCTTTTCCTCTTTTCTATCTTTCCTTCCCTCCATTCCTTCCTTCCTAGCTCACCGCTTCATAGGCCTCCTTCCTGGTTAGCAGGAGGTCAAGCTCCTCCTGACGAACAGACAGCTCCTGCAAGGGGAGAGGGGAGGAGAGGAGAGAAAGAGACATACATTTATTGTTCTTGGTGATCAAAGTGATTCTGATACTTTAGTTCTACAATAGTAGCTACAGTAATACCACAGCAGTACCATAATAATACTACAGTAATCACAGTAATACACTAATAGAACAGTAATACTAGAGTAATAACATTTGTGCCATAATACCTACAGTAGTACAACACTGGCTACAACAGTAGTGTCAAAGTATTGCCACACTACTATTACAGTAATGCTAGTCAATGTCTGAAATGAGCTTTTTGGCTCATCTGCCAAAAAGCTGGAAAATGAAAAAAAATGAAGAAGAATAAATAACTGCCAAGAATAATTTTCACCAGCCAAAATAATGAATATTTTTTCTTTACGGTGGCCTCACACCTGCTGTGTGTCGCTACATGGGAATAATGTTACGTTTAAACTAACGTTAGGCAAGTTAACCATCCAGGTTTTGATACCTCTGTGCAGAGCAGTGTAACAGGCAGCCAAACAGGGGCTTGTTTGATACAGAGCCATTATTTTACTTTGATTTGAAAGGCTGACGGTCAGATAGCGTGTATGGTGGTCAGCAGGGACAAAGTTGTAACACCACAGTACCACAAAGCACAGTAGTACCACAAAGTCATACCACATAATAACACTGCAGTAGTACCTGTAGCAGCTCCTCATTGGCTGTTGTCATTGTGGTGTACTTCTCCTGCTTTGTGGCCGGCATTGCTTTGACAACCTCATCAGCAACTCGCCTCTCTCTCCTGATCTCTTCCTCCATCGTCCTGATGGCCTCCTCTCTCCTGCACACACACACACGATGATAGTTTACAGTTTAGGCGTGCAGCTAAAGGTAGGAGAGAGCAAGGGATGTAATATGCATGCAATGTTGTCTGTTAGAATGCCTTGCATAGGGCGCAGGGCATTTTCCAGCTGTCAAATTTGTCAAAATTGTCAAATCAAACGCACACAGCAGATGTGTGATATCTTCCAATCAAACGCCCCACACCCCTCCCTCACAGACACCTGCTCTCTAAACTGATACCGATAATATCTTTTGAAAAGAAAAAATGAGGATTATAAGCCATTTATAGTCAACGGCTTAATTATGTTGCTAAGGAGAGGAAGGAAGGAAGGAAGGAAGGAAGAAATCATCAATGTTTAGCTAGAAGAAACAGTCTAGGTCAGCCTTTAGCTTTTACAACAAAGAGCAAAGGTCTTTTGTCACGCTGTCTGCTTCAAGGTGACAGTTAGACAAGAATTCAGCTTAGTGCTTATAGCGGTACAGGTAAGAATTTAAATCATGTTTTTGGTTATAATTGAATAATCCCCAGTAGTAATGAAATGAGCTCCGGTTCCTAGATCACAAACATTACAAGCAAACAATAGAATAGTAAGGAAATTTACTGTACGGTTGAGTCATTTAGCTGATCCTTTTACCTAGAGTGATTTACAATGAGTTGAATGAGCATCAATTTCGACATCACAAGCAACTAATTGTAATTTAACATTTTAGGCATTTAGTTAATGCTCCTATCCAGAATGACTTAGAATGAACAAGCAGGTTAGGGATTCAGTTAATTACGGAGTCATTCATATACCACTATATTTCCGAAACGATTGTTAGTAGCCTATAGCAGAGGACTCGACTTTGTGGTTCACACTGAAGTAGCACTTGTTACATACAAACTGAATTCATACATTCATTTAGGTTACATTTTTTTTCCACCAATACCTGATATACTAATAGCTAAATAAGGCAATGTAATCAGCTGGCAGTACATTTCATAGAAATAATCATGTTGTGGTTTAAGCGCACCACCTGAGACTTGATTCGGACTTGCATTAAGTAACTTCTGGGCATTTCTGGCTTGTAGGCCTTCTTCCATGGCTTATGATTGTTGCTCCATGGATACTGTAAGCAAGAGTTTCACAAATCTTTCTCCGGGCCATTGGTAGGGCTGGGTATCGTTAGGATTTTACTGATTTCAATGCCATTTTCAGTTCTCCTTATTGATTTGATTCTTCTTACTGTTTCCTATTAGATAAATTGTTGGGGGGAAAGGACTACATACACCGTAATGTCAAAATACATCTTCAGTGGCACACCAAAAGACCCAAAAGTCTGTTGCACAGGTGTTGGAACAAACGGCGTCCAGCTGGGCAACAGCCTCTTCACATTGATAAGAAGACTGGAATCTATTTCAGAATATTAAAGAAGCTTAGAGATTCTGAGGAATTAGGCAATTTGGAACTGGTCCTCGATACCCAGCACCAGCTACTGGAAGATTAAAATGGTTCAGATCCTGTAACTGGTCTTGAAAGCTGATGGCTATGTTTGTGTTGGAACCTCTAACTCTGACAGTGTTATAGTGCATTGCTCTACCCATTGAGATACACAGGGAATGAAACCCTTAACCCCGACAAAGTTAGTGCCTTAGTCTACTAGTTGAGCTATACAGGAAATGGGGGTGGGGGGCAGAAACATATGACAGTGCCATTGAATGATAAAAAGTCATGAGGGGCTACTGCTGGTAAGACTAGACTTTATTTTTGTTTTTCAAACAGTAGACAGACAGCCACTTCAGCCATCCCTCACAACACTGAGACTAGTTGCCATACGGCGTTGGTTACCCAGAGTGCTTTGTGTTTGTTCCCTTTCAGCGCAGAAGGATCAAGGCGATGTACCAGCGTCTGCTGCTCCTACCGTGGCTGACCGGGATGGTAGCCACAAATATTATGGGATATTATGCAATGGTTGCATCAGAGGAGGAAGTGGTGGGCAAGAGTTTTATCCCTTAACATTTTTGTCTGGTTGGCACTTCTTCTGCTGAGTAGAAACAGCAGAAGAAGTTCCAATTCCTAGAAGTAACCAAGTAACACTACCAAGTATTTAGCTGACACTTACCCAGAGTGACTTACTATGAGTAACAATGGTAGAATAAGCTCCTAGATTGCCAAAAATTACAAGCAGCCTATAGTAAAGACAGTAGAAGGGTCAGAACCGCAGAACGCAGACACAGAGTATATTAGAGCAGAGGAGGAAGGTAGGGGAGAGGAATTTGTGGGAATTTATTGGTTTAGGCCATTCGATTTTGGGGGTCTAAAAGAAAGTTAACAAATTGTCAACTGAAGGGCATAAATATGGGAAAACGACCTGTTTATGTAGTTTTAATTAGAATACAGATTGTGTTTATCTATGATTATGATTTCGATCCAACCACTATCTATCTATCCATCAATCAACCCACCAACAGGTAGTGAACTTAACCACCAGAGCTCTTCAAGTCATTCCCCATGGTGGCGACCGTCCATGCATTGCTAAGCTGATAGTTGATGGGAACCTGATCACCCTGAATGAGGTGGACCAGCTAGCCCTGGCTAGCTACCCTGGACTGGTTGAACTCCACCTGGACAGTAACCTGGTGACTACCATACTGGCCAGGTACTTTTCTGCAGTACCACGCCTCAGAGTACTGCATCTGTCCAGAAACAAAATCAGCAGGTAAATGAGAAAGGAGTTTTTTGGGGATGCTCAATTCATGTTACCATTTGTTTCCATGAAATCCACCCTCATTGACTGTATCTGTCTGTAAACATGTAATACTAAAAACAACCTATCTATCTATCTATCTATCTATCTATCTATCTATCTCTCCAACTTCGATCAATCGGCGTTCATTTGTTTGTTTGTTGTTCATGTGCAACGTGCCAGATATTGCTGGTGGGATTTTGATGAAACTTGGGGGAATGATGCCTCTCAGTGTTCCACCATTTTCAAAATGAGACCGAAGACAGGCGCTGAATTTACACATCAATTGTTGACTTAATCTCTGTCACAGAGGGAGACTGCACCATTGGTGTGGGACGACATGTTTATTGTGGCCTTATTATGATTACTACTATTTCTACTGCTGTTTCTACTACTACTGTGTTGTTACTGCAGGCTGGACCCTGAGGCTTTCTCTGGCCTGGACAGTCTGGCAGAGCTGGATCTCTCCCACAACCTGCTGACCTCTCTCCCCACTCAAGTATTCAGAGGGCTAAACAATCTACAGGTAAAGCCCCAGCAATTTTCCACTCTACTTTCTTCTGTTTTATTCTATTCTATACAGTTCTAGTCTATTCTGTATCTGCCAAGTTGAGTGAGATTGAGATGAGATGTGCATCTATTCTACACTGAGCGTGGAAAATATTAGGTCCACTTTCCTACTGTTGAGTTGTACCCTATTCTGCACAATCCATGTCCAGGATTGTCAAGGGGACTAAAAACCCTCTTTAATGTCTCCTCACCTTCATCTCAATCTCCCCTTCATGACTGAAGTGGATTTACTAGGTGAAATCAATAAGGAATCGCCTGGTCAGTCTGTTTCATGGAAAGATCAGGTAGTCCTGATGTTTTGTCCACTCAGTATACATTTGCCAACTGGGATGAGATGACTTGTCTTTGTAAGCACTTCCTAGAACCTAGCTCCATCACATTCTGTGGACTGGTGAAACTGGGAATTGGTGGTTACAGTGGTTGTGATTTCATCAGGTGCTGAATCTGAGGGGTAACACTCTGCATGTTCTAGACAGCAGAACCATGGACTTTTTGGATCAGCTGAGGTTGGTGGACCTGCAGGAAAACCCTTGGAACTGTTCTTGTCTTTTGCTGCGTAGCATCAATGAGCTCAGTGCATCAGGAGTTGTCATTGGTAAGATTTTACTTTTTTTGTGTTGTCATGTTAATCATTTAGCTGACTCACTCCAGAGAGGCTTACAATTCCTATATTGCTGGTGTTGCTGGTGAGTAGGTGCAACTGATAGTGGCGGGGGCAGAGTGGAGGATTGGCTCAAGGAAATGCTGACTATCAGATGTCAACATCTGTCTCCTTACACCTACAAAACAATGTTTTGGGTCTGTTTCCTGTAGTTGGATTGGATTATGTTCAAATGACATGCTTGATGTAGACATGCCCTAAATGGAAAGGGAACATAGAGGCCTGGGGGACTAAGAGGGCTACAAAAGGGGGTGGATGGACCTGGTTGGCTCTACCCTACTCTGCTTGACAAGGGGGCTGCTCAGGCTAGTTGTTGTCTGTTTGGTGGTGGACTTGAGTTGCGTGGGCCAGACCCAGACTGGGGGACTGTAGAGGAGTTTCAGTTGTAGTTTTCATTTGTCAGCACCATGAGGCCCTCCTGCTCTATCTAGGAGGAAGGAAGGGTCTGAAACTATGAGCTGTACCCTGTGGGGGCATGGAAGGAGATGCAGTCAACTGCCTTGTAGGGTCGCTCTGTTTCTCTACTTGTGGAGAGGGCGGTGCAATGGGGGCTGTAAAAGTGAATAGGGATGTACGGCAGATGTAAGCAGTGGGCGAATCTAACTGCCAGATAAAAAACCTTAAAGAGGTCCTTCTGTGTGAAGCATGGTCAGTGATTTTTTTTGCCCATACTACCTTGTGATGTGCTTGCAAGACAGACATATTGTTTGTCATCCATACATCCACCACAGAGCACATAATTTCAATAGAACTGGTTCACCTGTTATTCCTATATAATCTTGTTATCCTACCAAAACAAATTCCAGATTGGGGCATCAGACAAATAATGTGTCAAGCTTTCACCCTTATTTTTAACATTTGTATTTGTGTCGGTGGAGTAGAATCTAGTTAAAATCTTGTGTCCATCCTTGTAAACCAGATACTACTCTACTGTTTGGGTGCTACGGCTTTGACCCTAGGCCTGATGGCTTTCGTCATAACCCCATGAGTGAGCGAGTGAGTAAGTGAGTGAGTGAGACAGACAGGACAGCATCACATTTAGTATTTGTCTATCTCCACAGCCGGGCCCTGGGCCGTGTGTGCCTCTCCAGAGACACAGGCTGGTGGTGGTCTTCTGGTGGCAACAGCTATCTGCTACCCATCACCACCACCCTCCTCCACTGCAGCATCACCACTGCTAACACCACCAGAACCAGTCAGCGCCCAGCAGCCTCGGGGCCCACCCAGTATGCCAAGGGCCACGCCGATGCCAACCCAAAACCACAGCATCTCCAACAAAGGTAGGACGGATAGGAAAGCGAGAGCAAGACTTTACATGCCGTTCACCGTTTTCTCCCAAAATCACATCCCCTCTCCCATCCAACAAAGGTAGGACAGAGAGAGTAGTAGTAGCAGTAGAAGGATATGATACCATGAGCCTGTGGTTATCCCCATATGAGACAAAAAATGTTAGAATATTAGGTCTGTTTATAGTGGTGCATTTGCACACCTTGATTTAGATATTATTTTCAGTGTTAGCTGAAGGTAGAAGATGTGTCTACTGACACAGCATGCAACGCACAAGGGTTACCATGTTGTCATTTGTGTAAACAAGCACACCACCGCTGCATCCTGGTCAGAAATCTAGGTGTTTTAACCGGGTCATGAATACACAGATTATGACCTTACTCAAAGACTCACCAGACTAAGGGATTTACACTTTTGCTACAATTTTACAGTCATAGTATATATATCAATCTCTTGTTCTTCAACCACTCTGATGCACAGTATCTGTGCAAACAAACCAAACATGCCTAAACTAAACTAAACAATCTGTTTCTCTTGCTAACCCCATTCCCCACCCCCACAAGACCAGACACCAGCGGTCAGCAACATCTGGAAGTTCACACTGTGTATCGCGGCCATCGCACTGGGCACCTCCATGCTCATTGTGTGTGCCATCAAGTGGCCGTCCTGGCACAAGCTCCTCTTCAGTTACAATCACCGGCGACTTCGTGACGAGGACAATGAGGGGGAGGAAGTGGTGTCCAGTGTCTTCTCGGTGGACAGGACATACTCAAACTGTGGTCTGGATACACAACCGCCTGAGAGGTCCACTTACAAGCTGGAGAATGGGAGTAAGGGGGAAGAAGAGGAGGAGGATGGGTACATTGAGGACCTGTACATTGAGAGGGCAACGAGATGGAAGGGGTACGGCAGCGCTGCCACGGAGGAGGAAGCAATAAGCATTGGTTTCCCGATGTAAGCAAGAAATCAGCATCCTAAAATGCCAAATACATCAAGTAGGATATGAATTGTGTCACACAAGAAGAAAATGTATTTGACATTTGGAGCGTGCTCGAGTTTTTAAGGAATCATCAAAGGAGACAGCACTACCAGGGCACGCCACTAATTTGCAGAACTAGATCACACAGCTGACATCCCTCCATATTACTCCAGCTAACATGCATCCACTGTATCCCTTCGCCTGGTGCAGTTCTTACCATTTATGCGTAGACTCAACAAAGAGTGATACTGATACATGATCCACCACCAATATACATGATCAAACCCAGAAGATCACAGGTCGAATTCCCACAACGGCTAGTGTGTGTGTCCATCAACAGCCGATGTGTGACCTTGAGCAAGGCATGGAACCCCCGTTCTGACTGCTAAGAGTGAGGCACATGAACTACAGGTGCCATCTACTATAATTTGATATGGTTGGTGCTACAAGAGGTTTTCGTAGGTCCTTTATTATGGAGCTAAATTTTACTCTAAAGTATTGTAACTGAAAGAAAACTCTCAGCTCTAAGCACCTTTTTTATTATGAAGTGGTACAAAAGAAAGCATTTGGTTTGCCTCTTATCACTCTTCCCCTCCTGAAGTGATGTTGAAATATAAAACACTATAGCGTATCATTTGTCACAAAAAGTAAGTAATAACAGTAACAATAAAGTAATAACATCCATTATCAGTGTTTTCCACAAGCACATTGAAGAGCCAGCCAAAGAGAAAACGTAACCATCTAGGGGGTGTCAGGGGTGAACAAGCTTTATTTATTTTGGAGTCTATTCATGCGTTGTGACACCTTGATTCCATTGACTTCAAAACCCTTGACTTCAAAACTAAACTAATTTGAAGGTAACAGTACTGCAGTACTACAGCCTTCATAAATATGGGTACAATGGGTTCCATTAAAAACTGGATCTTTCACTGGAAAAGACTTAAAAAAAAAAGCTGAAACCATGCTGTCGAATATTTGCGAACTGTTATGATAACATGAGACTTAAAAATGACTGTATAATAAAACTGGAACTTGATATTGACTTTTTATTATTTTTTGTTGAAATTGTACATCATTTGCATATTCACATCCCAATTGAACGTAACAATTCATAATAGTTTTATAGCCTTATTTTGAAAATAGGCAATGGCCAATGCCATTGATCTGATCTGATCAAGTGCTTCGCTTCCTGTTTGATACTTGCCCCACCCCTTGCCATGACACCGCAACCACAAAGTCAGTGATATGCAAAAACTATGACTATATTTTTATGCAACAACTTCCAAAAGTATAACATGTTGTATAAACACTTGGTCAGGCCAAGAAATAAATAATTTACTTGCACTCGACCCTTCAGTCTGCACGTCTTTTATGGTGTTGAACAGGGCATTTACCTATGCAAACCGGCTTCAACAGGTCCGTGCATCCAATTTATGAACGATTGGAATTCATCATCTGACACACCTGTTCTACGCACAAATCAAGGTTGTCCGCATGTTTCATGAATCCCACGTTGGTCTTTTTTTCGTAAGCACTTAAATACGACAAATTTGCAAAGAATTTAAGAAAAGTTTTGTGGATGAGGCCCATTGTGTACATTCATTGTATGTGATCTTACATTAAGTTATAGAAGTACTCAAATGATATATTGAATGGCACACGTCATACCAGGACTGTACTGACTCCTCTCAAGTTGCCTATTAGCAGGATTTCCAAACTCAGAGTAACCCTCAACCTGTTGTGTTCTTTTTCTCCTAAACTGAAAGGCAAACAGAGTTGTAATAATGCTGTGGCAAATTTCATACCTCATGATCGCCATTGAATTGTTATCTGTACACCACTCGTGTTTTGCCTTGTATGCCTCACTGAGCTTTTACGGCTGTCATGTTAATGCTTATGCCCATTTCTTTTGTGCAGTGTTGATGCTACCTGTCTGTGTTCGGTTTTCTGGATGAAATGCTAAAAAGTTAAAAAGGAACACGACTGCCCAAAACATCCCTGTATCTCAGGCAATCTCAGGCAATTTGATAGCCTGAGATAATTGTGTTTTCCTTGAGACTGCCATACACCACAAGATGTGCAGTAATGTGTTACTTTTCCACCAGGTACTTACTCCCTCCTTTCAGTGAAGATTACATCAATGCTCTCTGCCTCCCTGTCATTCTGGGCTTTCAACTGGGAGGAAAGAAAGACAGAGGGACAAGGAGAGAGACTTCATTGTGTGTGAATAAAGAGACCACAAAGGCACACAGTCTGTGCAATACTTTAAAATCCTTTCCCCGCTGAATCACATCCCCTTTTCCAAATCATCCTCTATTTACTCCAATTGCTGTTAAATTAGGTCCCTTGTTTTACTTCTTAGACCTTTTATTTCTTTTTCAGCACTTTTCTCTTGAATGGTCAGTGTAGGGTCATATGAATATTGTCTGGGCACTATGGCTCTGAATCCTGCACTCCTTCCAACTGGTTACTTATATATATATATATATATGCAAAACATATATTGTGGAAATGCTATAGTATACAGTATCTCATCTTGTGGAAAGCTCATTTTGGTAATGTCATATGTAACATTTTACAAGGATGTCCATGTACAATACAGTGAGATGGTACAAATATTAATTACAAAAGAAATCACAATCTGCTTCAAAAGAAAGAACCACAAACATGCTTCGTAACTGTCACAACCACTGACTTTTTTTAATAATCAGAGTATTTCATCAACATCACAGTGGATGTTCTCTCTGACCATGCTAGTGCGTTATATCCATCCCTGGCATGCATCTGTTCTATGTAGGCTTCCTCCATGGCCTGGAAAAATGGTGTCCTCTTACATGGGTTATCGTCATACACCACCCATCTTCAGGAGAAAAAAGAACTCCTCAATTGGATGCACAAATGGAGGGTAAGGTGGAAGGAACACCATCACATGTGGATGTGTTTCAAACAACCCCTATACCAGTGGTGAATGATGGACACTGTCCAAAACAAGCACGTGCTTCATCAAATTTGGTGACTCTAAGCTTTGTTCTTCTTGGGGTATGAGGGTAAAATTTGTCTTTGCGTATAAAAATGTATACCAGCTGGTATACATTATACAGCCTTTGGTCTTTGCCTCTTCTCAACACCATGTGGTGGTTCCTGCTACTAGGCTTACAGGACCAGATGAAGCCGATGTCAAAGAACTAGTGGCGACCAAGGCCTTCTGTGTGTGCTCTCTTGAAAGTGTTGTTTGCTTACTTTGCTCACTTCCGTTTCTCTTCTCGTGCACTGACTAGCTTAAGCTTAATAGCCAATCAAAGAGCTCTCTCACCAACGGCCTCGGCCATCAATTCAACATGCTCAATCGGCCAAACAGCCAACATGGGCCGACTAGGGCCAACGGTGCGGGGACACAATACTCACAATGTTGAAGTCGTTCATCACGTCCTCCATCTCGGTGTTGGTGTTGAGTTTGTCCACCAACTATAAAGACAATAAACAAAGAACGTAATTCTAAAAAACAAATGTCAACAATGCAAATCTACAGTGAGCTCAGCATGTTTTGTGACAAAGAAGCATTTTTTCTTAATTTGACGCTATACTCCAAATGTTTGATTTGAAATCAAACAAATAATATTTTATTAGACAGTATTTGTATAAATATTATATA
This sequence comes from Monocentris japonica, assembly GCA_900323365.1. Classification (NCBI taxonomy): domain Eukaryota; kingdom Metazoa; phylum Chordata; class Actinopteri; order Trachichthyiformes; family Monocentridae; genus Monocentris; species Monocentris japonica. The sequence continues at coordinate 6,055 of OOFE01041616.1, read as the reverse complement.
AATATATTATTCACAATTTAGAAGTAGTCCCCCTATTTCCGGGGACAATCTTTATTGGGGCAAATTGATATTATGTCCAATAAAGCACATTTGTTAAGTATTTGCTGGCATATCTTTTGTAATAACTAAAAACGTTTGCTCCCCATTGAATCCACCTGACGCTGGGTATCTGGGTTCTCTGGTGATGCACTGCCAGGCCTGTACTGCAGCCATCTTCAGTTGTTTTGTTTTGTGGTCTTTTCACCTTAAGTCTCATCTTCAGTAAATGAAATGCATGTTAAATGGGATTTAGCTCTGGAACTTGCCACTTCTTGGCCCTGTAAAACGTCCTAGTTGCTATGGCAGTATGTTTTGGATCACTGTCTTGTTGTGAGATGAAGCAGCATCCAATGAGTTTGAGTTTGCTTGTACTTAAGATAAGATGTTTCTGTACACTTCAGAATTCATTCTGCACTACACTGTTGTGCCTTCTTGAGGTGTCGTGGGCCTAACTCAACGAAACATCTATGGAGGGGAGGTGCCCACTTGATACCTCCAATGACAATAGTCCAATAGTCATTCCTTGTAAATCTAAACTAGGTTTCTATTTATGCACTCACTCTGGTCTACAGCACAAGAGACAACTACATCAGGTCCTGTTTATTGGTAAATGATAGAATAGAATATTTTCAATGTATCTCAGCTTGTCGTGGGTTGTGGATGTGTGTCCAGTGGAATCCAATGGCAAATAGGAGCAATATGCCAGTCTATATATATATATATAATATGCCAAACTGTGTTGGGCAGTTTGACACTGCCTACATTTTACGAACACTGTTACTAACACAGTAGTTTTGGAGCGAGTTAATACAGCGAGTTTGGAGCATTTTAACTGAATTGTAGAATTTGAAGCCTGCATAAAAGAATATGATTTATGATTCCACACTTTTCAAACACCTTGCATTTTACAAGCCAATTAATAGGCTTTAAGAATAGGACTCTAAATGATAGTTGGCTACCTGTCAATGTGGCTGGTAGAGAAGACTAAGCTGGTCAGCTGGGGTGAATTTGCCTCCCCGCTTGCAAGTCTTAGCGTTAGTCCACTGGTGAAGATGGTGATTCAAGAATGTTAGCTAATTCTACTGCGGTGCTCACTAAGTCACTCTGGATAAGTGTGTCAGCTAAATGCATCGAGTGTAACTTTTCTTCCTATTGGTTGCTTGTAACGTTAGTGATCTAGGAAATGAAGCTTATTCTACAGTGGCTATTCATTGTAAGTAACTCTGGAGAAGAGCATCAGCTTAATTGCCTAAATGTAAAATTTGGTAACAACTACCAGATTACAAGTGTTTACCATGTTGTAGTCGGCAAGATGGCCTTGTAGATCCTTAATCTCTCCAGCCAGGCCTTCCGCTCTACAGAGGAAGAGAAAACATCAAAAGATGGTGATTTTTGAAATTTGAGTCAGTTTGGAGATGTCCCAGTGTGACGGGTGACATGCGTGGCATGCTAGCCCTCAAATCTTTAGGTGACGTGATCGTATTATAGTGTAAACATTAGTTTTCAGCAAGTGGTTTAAAATCTCTTTTCCCACATTTCCTTGTCAGGGAAAAAACAGAGGTGACCAGAGACAGAGGTGAGAGGAAACCTAGTTTCTGTTGGTGGGATAGCACTGGAGAGCAAACAGATGACTTTCAAAATGCCTCAAGCAGTTAACGTCTCTCACGTTCCATCTTCATGTCTCTCGCTTTCTGTATTTATGTCTCTCTCTGTCTTCTGTCTGCCAAATGTTTCCACAAACATCAAAAGAACTTTTTGAAAATGTGCATTCCAACCCTAATAGTACTAGTTGTACTAGTACTAGCAGTCCTCACCTCTTCTCATAGGACAGATAGACAGAGTTCTCCTGGTTGAAGCTGTCAATCTCTTTGTGCAGTTTGCTGGTCTCTGTGGTCAACTCATTGATCTTACTCCTACAACAAAAACAGCAACAATATTGACTTTTATTATGGTAAAACATGTACGAGTGTTTCAAAAAGGTGTATATTTCCCTGATTTGTAAAGAATATTTTGTGGCAAACACATTATGAGAGCAGCAGTAGCCCAGAAGTTAGAGAAGCAGGCTTGGTAGTATAAGTAATAGTAGTGTGGCACATGGGGTATGAAATGAGGTGGTTGGCAGGATAGCCTGCAGCCCACTGGGACAAAAGGCAACCCTATGCCTGATTAACTTCTCTATGAGTGTATACTGTATGTTTCACTAGCTACTGAGTGAGGACTCAGTGGAATTAATGTCAGACACACTTGAAGCGGCCTGAAAATGCATTTTACACTGCCTGGACTCATCTCCGGAAAGGGGGAATATTAATTCCCATATACTGCTGGTCCGTTCATGTTTTGAACATAATGCTGGTTGACTTGTGTTGAACAGCATCACAAAGAATGGTGAGATGGAGCTTGCACGGCGTATTTAATGTGCACTTCCCCGATTGGCGTTTTCTGACACATCTTCAACATCTTTGTTTCTCATCCAGCCATTTCACCACATCCTCCACAGAGAGCTTCTTGAATTCTGAACAAGAACCAAGACAGCTGTCACAAATGTTACAGTATGGGCAGTATAGTTTGAATTTGTTCTTGTCAGCCCTTTAAAACAATTAATGATCCTTGCTGGGTTTTGAATTCTCCTGTCTCTAATGTGTTTAGCTCTAGACTTGATCTGGAGCCGTTGAAAGGTTACAAAGAGTGTAGGTTTGACTTGTTTGAGCTGGATTGTATGTGGATGTATTAACATGCGCAGGCAGAGCTGGCATTGAAAGACTAGGTGGTGCTAATGTGCTGGAAGTGGTTGTCACATTGGGAACCTGAAGGACAGGAAGTGTAGCCTATGCAGGTAGAGATGATGTTAGCACTGACTGAAAGGAGGCTAATGTTGAGTGAGGTACAGTCAATGCAGGTTTAGTACTGACTAACATCGATTGGATAGGGTGTGAGAAAACTAACAAGAGAGCTTGTTAAGGAAGCCCAGATTTGAGTTTGGGCAGGCAAGGGTTGAGAAGGAGTTACCACAGGATAAACCAAAGAGTACTGGGGCTGAGATATGATAGAATGAGCAGGAGTAAACATTTGCTCAGGTAGCTCATGATATGAATGTGAATATCCGTCAGCGGTATGAATAAATGAAGTGATGGGACCAGCAACTTCTTCAGAAAACTCTTGATCCTCCAGAAGATTCTGTTTGACGAAACTACGCACTACTTATCTGTCATACTGGGTTCAACAGGCGTTGGCACAGGCTTAGCCATTTTTCCTGTCGTCACTGACTTGCTGAGAGAATAGTAAAGAAATAAACAAAGAACAGGTCAATTGTTACTTAATTGTGTGTTACCTGAGCAGTCCCAGGTAGTAGGACTTATCCAAGATCTGCCTCTGAGGTCCTGGTGGAGAGAGAGAAAAAAAGAGGAAGAAGTGAAATGTGTACAGGGACATACATCGATCAGCCACAACATTAAAAATCACAGACAGGTGAAGTGAATAACATCAATTATTTTGTTACAATGGCACCTGTCAAGAGGTGGGATATATTGGGAAGCAATGAACAGTCAGTCCTTGAAGTTGATGTGTTGGAAGCCGGAAAAATGGGCAAGCGTAAGGATCTGAGTGACTTTGACAAGGGCCAAATTGTGATGGCTGGACGACTGGGTCAGAGCATCTCCAAAACAGCAAGTCTTGTGGGGTGATACACAAAGGTGCATGCAAAGCCTGTGGAATCGGTTTAATACTTATTGCATTCTTTAATCAACAGGTTGACTTCCCAGCTAGAAGCCAGATGGCCCGCATAAAGTCTTTGCTTGTACAGTTCAAACCCCAAACATTGACCAAATAAGAATCAGAATCAAATCAGATACCAATTTCAGCTTCATGTCGAGAGGAGTCTATGCTAGCATGGCTAATGCTAATAAACTAGATGTAATATCCATTGGAATAATGGTAATTTTACTTCAAACCTACCCTTCATGCCAGTCTTCATCCCGCTGAGCCCCTGTTGGGTGACGGGCCTATCTGTCACTTTGATCTGGGCTGACAAGACTCCAGGGGTGGTGATGGACCCACCCCCCCTCGTGCCAGGATGACCCCCCGTACCTGGAACCATCTAGAGGGTAGAACAAAACAATCCATAAGACAGGGGCCTACCACTACTGCTACTACTACTACTGTTCATCTGCTTTACAATTTAGGGATGATTTGTGCTAATTTGAACTTTGACAAACAGCTTGTTTCTTTCAATAGAGGAAAGGAAATTGTTTTCAAATTTATCTGTTCCAAAGTCTAGATAAAAAAAAAGAGAGGCTATTCTTTACCATCAGGACTTCCAGACTCGACCTGCATGAGGAGCTTAGGCTGGCTAAATCTGTATCGTGTTATATATATAGTATATATACATACTTCTCATTTTTATAGATCTTTCATGTCTTTTAGTAATTGTTCTTGATCACCCTTTTACGTCACTTTAATGTTCTTGCTTGAGTCTTTAATTGGGTCTTTACTTTTTTACTGTTGCTTTTCTTTGTCTTTTACTCCTTTGTAACAGTTTGGTAAAGTGCCATGCAAATGAATACACAAAGATTACTATTACTATAGTACTGCTACTACTAATACTACTGCTGTTGCCATTGTTTGTGTAAAAAATGCAGGGTTTTTCCTGCATTGGAGGCTGCCATAGCCACCAAAAAGCCAAAGCAAAAAAAATAGGAAATCAGGGAATTTATTTGATTTTTGATGCACTGCAGCCATCCAACCAGCAAAGAAGTAGATTAATTGCAAAGTTTAACCATCATAGTGCGAAATACAGTTTTACTGCCACTGTTACTTTTAAAAGTAATAATTCCCTAAATATCAATGCAGAGTTGCAGTGAAAAGATACAGACAAGACAGATGCATGCTGTGTTTTACTCTGAAGCGCTGAAGGTTGATTTGATTATTAAAAAAAGCAGTTTTGTGTTCACGTGAACGGGGCATGTTGAATCCCAATGAATCAATCCGGGATGCTCACGTTGCAAAAAGCAAAGAAGAAGAAAAAAGACAAAGGCGCAGTGACAGTCATGGCTAGTGGAGGAGTGGAAGAACTCGAAAAGCCTCCCGCATCATGTAAGTCGCATGTATGGGAGCATTTTGGCTTCACTATAAAATATAATGATGACGAAAGAAGGGTGGTAGACAAAACCATTACGTATGTAGGCAAAGCCATATGAGAATGGAATTAAATGGAAAGCAAAGTTATGTCTCCCTTTTTTTTTGTTTTTTTGCTGATCCGAAAAATTATCCCATCCGTGACTCAAAACCGTGATATGATCCAAACTGTGAGTTTTGTGATCCGTTGCACCACTACAGCAAAGGGTGTGTATCTATCACACAGCAGGGTCATTTGCTAGGCAGAAGAAATGGCTAGGCAGAGGAAAAACCTGAAAGCTGAAAACAGCAATAGTAGCTACATGACATGCAAAGGTGCATGCAAAGCCTGTGGAATCAATTTAATACTGGTGTTCCTCCCGGGAAAGGGTTGTCTGAACCGAGACCTGGCCATCACCTGGCCATCACCATTGACAATGCTGTGGTGACGTCAACTCGGACTGCGAGGAATCTGGGTGTGACCCTGGACGACCAACTGTCGTTCTCGGCAAACATTGCATCAGTGACACGCTCCTGCAGATTCCTACTCTACAACATCAGGAGGATTCGCCCCTTCCTCACTGATGAGACAGCGCAGGTGCTCATCCAGGCTCTTGTCATCTCCCGCCTGGACTACTGCAACTCCCTCCTTGCTGGTGCCCCGGCGTCTGCCATCAGACCTCTGGAGCTTGTTCAGAAAGCTGCAGCTCGTCTGGTGTTCAACCGCCCCAAGTTCTCCCACACTACTACCCTTCTCCGTTCTCTACACTGGCTCCCTGTAGCACCTCGCATCCAGTTCAAGACCCTGGTGCTAGCCTATAGGGCAGTGAAAGGAACAGCTCCTTCTTACCTCCAGGCTATGGTCAAGCCTTACACCCCCGCCCGACCACTCCGCTCTGCTGCCTTG
>OOFE01041614.1:0-14848 GCA_900323365.1 Monocentris japonica | reverse complement strand
TGTAGGCAGGCAGGCAGACAGACAGATTTGTTTTTGCAGTGTACACATTCATTCATTCCCTGTAGATGTTCGTTTCAACATCGGTGTTAAAACACTAAATTAGTTGCTGGTTTTAAAATAGTATTTTTAATAAAAGCCATTCATCATTTGTGAGAGTGCACACACACACACACACACACACACACACACACACACACACATATTTATATATACATATACACTTCACAAATTCTAAAACAGCACCTTTAAAACACTTATTGAACATATGAATGTGTGTATATTTACTGCATTTATATACGTGTTCACTGTATACACACCTGGTTACAATACTACAAATAAACTACCAGCTCACTGTATGAAAGCATATCGCTGTCCTCTATCAAAACCTCGTAACTCCAACTTTGGTGATTTTCACGTTTTCACTTCAATTGAAGGATCACATGCTGCTTACAAGTACAATCCTCCAACCTCTTCAGAACCCTCAAAAACTCAACAAATCCTCGTCGTAAAGCTCAAGGTTTTCTTAGTTCCTGAGAAGTTGATCGCCGTGTGCACGTACACGTACACCCATTCATTTGCCGTGTGCACGTACACCCATTCAGTCAACATATGCATGAACTCTCATTCGTTGTTCCATAGGCTCATTGCCGACCGACCTGCTGGATGAAGGTGTGTGCTCCATGGGGGCTGAGCAGCAGAATGGCCCGGCGTAGAGTATCCCGGTAGCGGTTGAGCTCCTCCGTCCTCATGGTGGTGAAGAGGTTGGTGAAGACTTTACTGATGTTCCTGTCCACCCGCTGAAGGGCCACGTCCATGCCCTGACGAGAGGTCTGGTCCAGGAAACTCTGGAGGCCGCGAATATCTGGAGGAACAGGACGGAGCCAAATATAAATCATCAAGAATGCAGAAGAATGCTATCTACCACAGAGACAAATCCAGGAGACGGTGGATGTGCGGAGACGAGATACAAAGAAAATAAGGTGTCAAAGAAATGATTGTGAACATTTTATCTGCTGCAGATACAAGCAGGAGGCCGTGGATATCTGGAGACAGAGGAGAGAAATGAAATAAGGAGTCAAACAGAAATGATTATGAATGTGTTATCTACTGCAGGCCTGGTCCAGAAAACCCTGGAGAATGTAAATAACTGGAGATACGACACAGAAACAGAGGATTTACTGTTTAAGTGAGAATCTTTATATACAGTATATGGTATTTATATAGAGTATGAATGTTATCTGCTACAGACGATGAGAGGAGTCCAGGAAATCCTCAGGATCACAGATATCTGGAGACAGGACAGAAAGTAACATAGAAAACAAATACTGTATGTTCTGATTGTTATTTTTATTTGATAAAATTCTCTTTTCTCTGTCTGGTTTCACCTGCAACCCACAAACACCATATAAGCTGCAAGAGATGTCGTTGAAGGCTGAATACCAAACACGTCCTCACTGTTGAGGACGCTATTCTTTTACCACCAGGAGAGCCAGTGGAGCCATTTAAAGAGTTCCTCGTGTGATTTTGAAAATAAAACAGAAAACTTCAGAGGGACATTTTGAAAGCTGAGAACAGCCGTCAATTGACCACCAACAGTATATCTGCTGCAGGGTCACATCCACGCCCGAACCACATTTCTCTAACACCTGTTAGAGAAATGGCTTGTGACCAGAAGGTTGCTGGTTCGACTCCCAGGACTGGCTGGGAAAAGTTCCAGACTGTGGTTGTACTGGTCAGTTTCCAGTGGAACCAGTAGAGACTGTGGTTGTACTGGTCAGCTCCCAGTGGAACCAGTAGAGACTGTGGTTGTACTGGTCAGCTCCCAGTGAAACCAGTGTTGAACTGTATGAATGTGAAGCATAATGCTGCTGGAATGGAAAGTGTGCTCAGTCAACCTGGATAAATAACAGGCTAAAATAAAAACACTCATGTGATCATGTGATGGAAACAACAGTAGAATCTGAGTCTGGCAAATAGCCGTGACAATGTCGCAAAAACCGTGATGCAAGCCAACATGTCCTCAGCAAAACTGACTGAGACAATCATCTCCATTTCAAACGACTTCTGCACAGCTGTCAAATAAAATGACAGCACCCGTCCATTATATCATCCCAAGTCTGCATGTCTTTCCCTCTTACTAACCTAGAGTCAAAAATACATGGGCATCAAAAACTGAATGCTCCGTTATCTAAGCATTAACTGTTCAGTGATCTTAAGGTCTCTTGTATTCCTGACTCATCAGGGCACACTGCTGACATGTTCATCTACAGAAATAAAAAAGTTCCATCAGCCGACAACAGACTCACGTCAGGTCCAACCTCATGGGGGCCAGTGGAGATTTCAACCTTTTCCTCAGCTGCTGAAAAGTCAATTCTCAGAGCGCTGATGTGTGTGATCTTGAAGGCATATTTGAGACTCGTCAAACAACAGTGGTGTTGAAAGGTCAGATGGGAATCAGCAATGATGTCTTAAAACTAATATGGAAGCCAATATGTCCACAGCCGATGGAGACAATCATCTCCGTGTCCACGACGTCTATGCTACTGTCACCGAAGACTACAGCTCCTGGTCTCTTCCTCTCTTACTAGTCTGGACACATGGCCATCAGGGGGAAACTGAACAGCTTTTCTCAGTTACCTTAACATCATTCTGAAGACCTGCAAGTTCTCAGGACATTATTTTATCTGTGACGTCTGCAAAACCACAGCGTTCAATTACAACACGTTTCGTCAGCCTGCCGTGGAATGACATCTGTAAAAGACGTGGCTGTCAGTGGGAACAGTTTTTCTCAGCGACTGAAAAGTTGACTTGATTACTTGAGCTGAGTTGATTCCTGTCAGATATTATTGAAAGTTAAGTCTCTGCAGAAGTTCCTGCCATCTTTGCTGATGTGAGATGATCTTGCGGGCGCATTCGTGGCCCAAACACAGCAACAGCAAAGCAAACACAGGCTAGAAAATAAGAGTCGTGACATTCACCTCGCAAAGGCCACAATCTGTCCTCAGCAGAACTGACTGAGACAATCATCTCTATCCCTACCACTTCTTCACCGCTGCCACTGAACCAGACGCGTCTACACATTTCAGAATATTATTTCGATTGCTCTCCGGCTCGCCGTCTCCCTCCAAACTGCCAGAGAAGTTTTTCTGACAGTCAGACAAGCTGTGTTATGGCTGGTGACAGGTTGTTTGGCCTGAACATCTCTCCTTCTTCCCTTCCCTCTATTAGCGCTGACAGCTAGCTTGTACTAAGTCATGAATGACTCCGACTGCCATCCTCCAATATTCACTCCATCTGTTGCATCTTATTGTTCCGGTTTCTCTTTCCATTTCACAACCAAGTTTTTTCCCTTTCATTGTTCTCTTACATTATGTTTCCTTCCATCCATCAATCTGCTCTGTCTATTCCTATCACTCCTCTCTAGGAAATGTAATGGGAAAAACAATCACTACTTTGCTCTAGCCCTGGAACAACAAGGAAATGATGATGAAAACAGAAATTTACAGCACAGTGATTCAGCACTGTTTCAGCGATTTCTCAGACACAAGCTTGAGCAAGACGCTGTGGGAGGCATATTTTATTCATCCATCTTTATATCCTTTCATCCAGACATCTGCCCATCTATCCATCCATCCATTCATCTCCCCATTTATCAGTCTGTCTATATTTCTGCCTCCTCCCCAAAAATTTGAGGAAATATTTGAAAAAGAAAAATATGAAGCTGTAGCACTGCAGCATCAGAATAATCCGTGGAACTACAAGCCTCCGCCCTGTCATTGATTTTGAGCCCCCCTTTGAGTAAGGCATTGTGGGAGGCATATTCTATCCATCTAGCCATTCATTCATCCATCCATCTACCATTCTATCGACTGATCCAGCCCTTCCACCATCAGTCTGTCCATCCTCACTCCTCCAGAAACTTGAGGGAATAAACAATCCCTTCTCAAGCACTGAAACAACAAAACTGGAAAGACAACAAATTTGTCATGCTCCCTGTCATTCACCTTTTCATCAATTTCTCCAGCACCACTTTGAGCAAGGCATTGTGGGAGACGTGGTCTTCTGTCAGTGGAAGAGCCAGCACCATCAGATTAATAGCATCTCTCCTCTGCGGTAGCTGGAAATTGGCAGGTTGAAATCTACCCGGAGAAACCGCCTCAGATTTAATTTAGATTCACATGCAGTGGAAATAAGAATGATGCATTCAGGCAAAGGGCAAATACTAAGAGTCTATTTTTCCTTTCATATTTGCACTGTGTATCTCTGCAGCAAAGATTATTCTAGACATTTGCGGTATGTATGTATATAGTATATGTATGGATCTGTGTACATTCATATATTAATGCTGTATTTGACAGCGTACATTGTGTCCATTTGCATTTTCCTCTGCTTTGTGCACCAGCTGAACCATTCCTAATACGTTAACCTAAAAGGTCTGGTGTCACTGATCCTATGGGCAAATCCTTCCTACAGCTCAGTACACCATGACATTTAAAATATATCTCCAGGCGTGAATGATATTATAACTTGACCTATTGATTGCTTGTAATGTTTGATCTAGGAACTGAAGCTTTTTCTACTGTTACGCCCACTGAGAGTCGCTCTTCATCACTGTGTCAGCTGGACCTTAAATGTAAATGCAACCGACTGAGGTTTTGATTGGAGTGAGGGCTTCTGAATCATACCAAGGGGCTTCTGAATCATACCAAGGGGCTTCTGAATCATACCAAGGGGCCTCTGAATCATACCAAGGGGCTTCTGAATCATACCAAGGGGCTTCTGAATCATACCAAGGGGCCTCTGAATCATACCAAGGGGCCTCTGAATCATACCAAGGGGAGTTGAGAGTCAAGCTGAGGTTTGATTTAATTTTCTCATTTTTCATGCATTGAAAAGCCCACAGTCGACGCTTCAATTAAAGATGAAGATGCTCGGCAGGTTCCAGTGAATGAACACAATCTGCTTGACATCGCGTTGCCCTACAAAGCCAAAGAGTAGTGCCTGTGTGAATGGTGAATGTTGACATGACATTGAACCCTTAGTCATGACCTTTGACCTTTAAAACACAAAATAAATAAATAAAATACACTGTAGATCAGTGTACCTCCATATTACTCCTGGCTGCATCCTCCAAAAACCTCCTTTTTCACACTTTGTTGTCCCTTGCACCTTCCTACTGCACATTCATACAGTTGCAGATATTCCCACTCTGGGAGCTGCCCGGTCTTCCACCACTGGCCATTAGAAGCAGCTCCACTGGAAGAACTGAGGGCGCCTGGCTGCTGTTTCCCATCCTCCTCTGGGTGTCACTTTGCTTAAGAGTCACTGGTCCAACAAAACGAACCTGAGTGGGATAGAGCCGAGTTCCTCAAATGCTCCTCAATGCATCAGCGGATGCAGTTTCAGGCAAGTCAACAAAACCACCACTGCCATCACTTTTTCCTCCTTGGAGACACAAACAGACACTTTCTCTCGTATTTTCTATCACACACACTAATGATGTGCAGGTTGACTCGTGACCTGCAGGTCAGGTGGGTTCACAATAAAAAGTACAATATATTCTCAGCTATATTTGCTTATTTTCCATATTTTTCTTCTGGCATGTGTGACAGCTCCTCGTCTTGGGGTCATTAGTCCAATCAAAAGAAACTGCTACAAACTATGAAACTAAAGTGCAAAGGTAACAATGAAATGTCAGAATACTTGAAAAGATCCAGGAAAAACTGAAGTAGAGAGCTAAGTTGAAGATGGTACCGGCTGCGTCACCTGGAGTGACGTGAGGTGATTTACATGTATGACAGCCATCAAACAGGAACCTCAAACATGAAGCGGTATGTATGTGGGCGGGGAAAATCCAGCCGGCCACAGCAAAATAAAATGTCATGCTTGTGTAGCCAGCAGAACAATTTATAACATCAATTGTTTTGTTGGTTGGAAATCACCATTATTACAATAGCTGGTTCATCAAGCTGATCCAGGTTTCTGAGTTTTATAATTAGTGGTGTCAGGCGGGTTTGGGTGATGTCACAGCTCAGCCTCGCATCACTGACACGCTTTCACGCACATTTTCTATCCTTTCACCTGCATCGCCTCTCATCTCCTCGCTCTGGTTTCCTTTCTCACAATGCCACCATCTTCCTCCCTTCTCCTCCATCCCCTATAATCAGTTCTCTCCTGCACTCATCAGCACAGTGTGAGTCATCACTGGGCAAAAGAAGACCTCACACACACACACACACACACACGGCAGGTTGGCCTAGCAGTTAGAGAGATCGACCCATCACCGGAGGTCGATCCACGGTGCCATCTAGCTGTGAGCTGGTGATTGAAAAATGACTGGTGCCACAGCTACGGTGCCCACCAACACTGCCGAAGTGCCCTTGAGCAAGTGCCCTTACCCCCAACTGCTCCAGGCGCGCTGTTCGATAGCTGACGCCTGCGCTGTCCTCTGACCTGAAAAATGCATGTGCATGTGTGTGGGGTGATATGTTGTGTGTATATCTAGTCAGGAGTGTGCGAAGACAAGTGACAAATAAAGTTGATTTCATCAACCTCTCTCTCTGATTTCATCAACCACACACACAAGAAACAGACTCAATAATGAAAGCAAAAAACAGGCACACACACCCTCCTGAACACACATGCATGCAGTTAGAAAAACAGACTTGTTACTGTACTTGTGAGGACCTTCATTGCCTCACCGCTACCTATATCTAACTATAACTATAACCCTAGACTAACCTTAATCCCTACCCTAATCTAAACCTAATCCTAACCTGAACACTAAACCCAAACTGGGAAGTGACTGGCAGTATGTTCTCACTCTGGTGGATCTTTCTATCCTTATGAGGACATTTGGCTCCCATAGAAATACAAGAAAACACACACCGAGGGAAGAGGATTTGTGCTTTGTGATGGGACCTGACAGTCCGATCTCTCTCTCGAAGCAAACGATGGATGCATGGAGGGAGACAACAGAATGGGTGGAGGGAGAGAATCCATCTTGGCTCCTCGGGCCTGTTTACCCTTTGTTGGCATTGCATGGAGGACGTTGTCGGCTAGGGATGCCGTGACGGCCCTATCGCTGCCTAGTGCACCACAGCTGTGGCTCGTCAGTAAACTGTGGCCCTGCTGTGAGTGCAGCAGATAGAGGAGTGGTGGATTTAGTTTAGTTTGCAAAGGACAGATAATACACCCACACTGTATCACGAGTGCATCATAGGGTTTGATCACACCTGCAGCTGAGTTTTTATAAACCATAGTGGAGTTTTCTTTGTTGCATTTATTTGGTCCATTTAGGTTCATGCTGACCAATCACAAGCCAACCAGAAGTCCCATGACTCCCCAGCAGCTGGTTGATTGGACAGAGTTTTGGTAACCTGTCATCCCACCAGGTTAGAGAGTCCAAACCAATCTGGTTCCAGTCTGTAACTTGATCTACCATGATGGACTTGTCTGATCTTCTCTGGTGTTACATAATATTACATTAGTCATTTAGCAGACGCTTTCATCCAAAGCGACTGACAATAAGTGCATTTAATGTAGGTAGGCAGGAGAACTACGAGTGTCCAGAAATCAAGCGAGCAAAAGTGCAGCATGAATTCTTCAATCATGCAGTAAAAAGTGAAACTTACATGCTGCTACATGTTAAGGTGTCACTGCTGGAGGGTACTACGGTGGCGGCGATGCCAGGGATTGAACCGATCACCGTTTAATCATGGGGCATACCTAACCTGATCCCTGAACTGACCCGCGTTGTATGTTGAACTAGCTGACCGTTGCTAAGGTGCTGCAGCAGGATGGGTCGTGGTTCTCCATCTTTCTGGTTCACTGCTCCTCAAAGCAAAGCGAGGTCTCCGTGTGGTCCTCAAACATGGGAATGCCGGTACATAGTGTTAATTGGTGGCATCCAACATTGCCTGGTACTTTCCCCTCTCAATCTACTTCACTGCTGTGGATTAATTACTGGAGGAAGCCTTGAGGCTCCAAATATCCATTAGTCTACAAGACAAAAGTGCTAATTAAAAAATAGACATGATTAAATACTTGTCTGATAAATATTTCACATATCAAAACAACCATGTTATGACACCCCTGGGGGATCCTCCACCCCAGGTGGACAACCTCTGAGTTAGAGAACAATTTGTACTGTAAACCTATTTAACACCAGAAGTGCTTTAAATCATTTGAAGCACAGCAATCGGAAACTGTGGGACGCAGTGACAATGTACAATTGATCATAGAAGGAAGTAGGAGGTTCTAATTTAGTGTCAAGATTTAAAAATCTTCCTTTACCCGGTCTCCTCAGATTCATCTGTATCTGGTTGTCAAAGAGGAAATCAATGAGGAAGCTTGTCATCACCTGGATCCTACTGTTCAGTCAAGTTCATGGAAGAAGGAGGTGGTCCCATTCTGTACAGTCAGTGCACGCGGCATTCAAGTGTTATGGGAAAAATGAGCTTCCCATTTGAAAATACTGTTTACTCAGCTTTCAGAGGGTAAACTCAGGGTTTGATCATGGATATCTCTGACTTCCTAGGAAGGATTCATTTAAAACCAAACAAAATGTACATTTTCATCACATATGATCACAGCTCCTAACAGATCATCACGGGACACAACTACTTGGAGTTTTAGTTTGTGGTTGTGTTTGGTTTGCAACTCAAATGCATTTCACCAAGTGCATCAAGTGTGAAAAAGCTTTTCGGGAGCAATCGAAGTCGACAACAATCTTCAGTTATAGGCTAGTGTCTTCAAATGAGTTTGAAGGTGTGAACACTTCCAAGTCTTGGCTTCCGGAAGCCTGTTTAAATCCTGACTCTGAAGCGTTATGTTCTCTTCCTTATTGCAGTTATTTGTTGCAAATTATTTGGCATAGTCTGACGTTCACCATCCTTTTGATTGAGGGGAGAATACGAGGTCCAACAATCAAAACCCCTTTCCCTCTGGGTGCTTGAGCTCAGTTGTTTCCACTGTACGTCTGAGTGAGCAAACGCCTTGATGTGGATCCTGTACTTTCACACCTTTTATCAACTTGAGTGTCGAGCACCGTGAATGCTAATGAAGCCAATTTCCTGAACCATAATGCTAAATTCTGTGGTGGGAGGCGGCTCCCTGACAGCTCGGTGCATTTATCACTAGACCGCTGGAAAGGACGTTTTAATTACCTACACATCTACAAGAGACAAACCATCAAGACATAACGTTGGAGAGAGAAAGAGCTTCAAAGTGAAGGAGAGATGGAAAAACAGTGAGAGAGAAAAGAACAAAATGAGAGAGATCACAGTCTCTGTTTGTGAGGAGAGATAATTGAGCCTTTTCATCTGCATCGCCAATGACAGGTGTGACATTTAGCTTCAGAGGACAGAGTCTTTCCTGCTGTGTGTGTGTGTGTTTGTGGATGAGTGGTTTCTCTCACTATTGAATGTCCATAAAACACAGACACCTGCTCTAACCTTTAACAGTCTGGTAACTAATGGCCAGGAAACGTGAGTGAGAGAAAACGAGGGAGGAGGAAATACACAAATGCACAAACATGATCGTATTACTAGACTTGTGAGGACCTAATTGAACACATTTCTTCCCCAACTAAACCCGATTCCAACCTTAAAGATGACTTATAGAGTCAAACAGAGAGCAGCATCTCATCCTCACTAGTTTGTAGATTTGCCATATCTGCCCAAATTAAGTCCCGGCGTCTGGTACGGTCACTGGCGGGAAATCTCAACACACAGGAAGTGACAGATTGAAACATGACACATTTCTTTATCTAAACAGCAGTGAGCGAGTGCAGCGTCCAGAGAAAGCGGGACTCACCGACCATGGCTGAACCTCCTCACCACCTCACACCAAGACTGACACCAACTCTCGAAAGGTTGCCTCATTTACTCAACCTAATCCTACACTAACCTTAACTTATCCCCAAAGGTTTTTACTGACCCATAGCACAAAATGACCATAATGCATCTGTGGGGAGTCAATAGGATTGTTGATCAATACCAATGATTGAATGGGACTTTCTGGCCTGTTTCTATTCTATTTCTGGTCTTATTAGTTAGTAGTTAAAATGTGACTGTCCATGTTGTTTCCAATGGAGGAAGAGGAAATAGATAAATGACTTAATGCCCCTTTAAAGAAGAGAGGCTTTTCATTTGGTCCTCAGGAGTATAGAAACATAAGAACACAAACCAGATTCAGAAGTTTGCAGGAAGATTCATTTGCAGCGTAGATCATTTCTCCAGATCCAGCCTCCCTGAAGACCTGCCACATCAACAGGTCTGATCCTAATGATGCGATTGTGCAATTTAGCTGCCAGGGTCTGTCCTGAGATCAGAATATGATGGTGATGCATGGTGTAGAAAATGCCCTGCGCTCCCCTCGCTCTCCTCCAGCCCTGCCAAGGTAGTATGGAAATGAACCCAATCAAAGGCCCACCGACTTTACAACCACCATCACAAACCCATCAAGGCTCATCTGAGGCATAAAGGACGAGAAAGGCTCTGCACACAGAAATAAGATGCACTGCTTTCTATAATGCATGCTGATAGTGGCTGTTCACTAGGCCACCTCCCTGATAGGATTCTTCAGCCAGGGATGAACTGGATCTGAACTAAGTATAACTCCTTTTAAGCTGACAAATCTTTATTACATGAATTCATTGTGTCTGAAAGTATCATCAACTTAAATGTAAGACTTTTTAGGACCTTTTTAATGCCAGTTAGAATGAAATATATGACCAATTCCAAGAAAACGTGAAAATGAAAATAACTGTAGACTGTAGATCAGAATGTGGACAAGTTTCTCAATGGCAGAAAACCAAGAAACCACAACATTTATAAGCTCTCTACAACAATCATACAGGAGAAATCCATCGGAGAAGAGGAGAGAGACCAATTTCTCCAGCGACAGTAGCTGAGATATACCAGAATGCATTGCATGCCACATTTGGTAGTGTGTGGAATCCAACACCCTCTTCATCGTCTTTTTGCAATCTGCAGAACCGAGTGGAAAAACTCACTACACTATCATTTCCTCCACCTCCTTCTCTGGGGGTTGTGGAAAGTGATTTCCTCCGTTTCCCAGAATGCCGAGCTGACGTTGAAGTAGACGAGGCAGGTTGAGGTAAAGTAAATTACATTTCATCACAAGTTTATATTTCCATTCCATTGCAGCTCATTTTTTTTTTTTTAATCACATGTCACATTATCAGCATTACATGAATGGAAGTGGTTTCCATGGAAACAGAGTCTGAGAGGTCAAACTCATGACAGGAGAGTCTGACCTTTCACCCCAATGACAGAAAATCAGAAAAATCAGTCAGTGATTATGAACCTGGATTCCAGGTTCAAGACTCGACATTGAATTACTCAACACTTAATTGTCATTTGGGCCGAGTTGGCAGGAGGATCGCCGCCATGTTCCAGATAATAACAGAACAAGAGACGCTCTCATCGGCACAAATTCATTTTAATCTCTTTGTGCTTTTATCGTTTCAGTGTTTTTCAAATGATTTGCTTCTATGTTTAATCACTGTGGAAATAAACTAAAGGTGTGAAGCGACTGGTAATGTAATAACTGCCATTATACTGTTAAATGTGAAAATGTTCCAAATGGGTTGAAAATCTATTTCAGAGTATTTCAGAGATTCAGAGAGAAACTAATAACATCCCATTATTATATCAAAGTTTGGTTTTAAGTTTTACAACCTAAATTTGAAGATTTCCACATCAGTTTCTACAGTTTCTTTCATCTTTATCAAATAGAGAATTTGCTCAGACCAGAAACAGATCCCAAATGACTGCGTATGAAATAATATCAACAAAATACCCAAGAAGTCAAGGAGGGGTGAGGATTTGTAAGCCACCACACACACGCACACACACACACACACATACACACATACACACACACTCAACACCCCTATACCCGTAGGCGTGGCTACTGGCGGCTGGTTATTGCTCATTGGCTCAGCTGTGCGCAGTGGTCAAAAGAGCAGGCCGCAGCTGTGCAAGCCCAGGCAATTTGTCCTTCCTGCCATGGCGCATGTCAGAATAAGTCCATTCTATAAGTCAACTCTGGGATACACACAGAGTTTGTCCCTTCGCTGACCCTGTAGCAAGCCAGTGTGTGAGGGAAGTTCGAGTCTGTATGATGATTGTTACTGACATTTTTACGTTTTAGCATCCAGAGTGCCTTCCAGCGTCCTGCTCAATGACACTGACAGGAAAAATGGCTGTTTATTGATTGATTGATTGTTGCAGAGCTCAAACTTGTAGCCAAAAGGTCGCAGGTTTGATCTCTGCAACCACTGGGCCACTTTGTTGTGCACGTCACCTCTGTAGCTTTTACTGCGTGGGTGACATTTCAGTCAAAGGACCTTTCATAAGACAAACCCTCCCTCGTGTACAGAGCGTGTCCCTTCCGTGACCCCGTAGGAAGTGGTGCTGTGGAGCCATGTGCTTTGCTCCATGTTGGCCACATCAATGCCCACAGAGAGGATCCAGTTCTGTGTATTAAGAGGATGAGGAGGACTTAGTATGTCAACTCTGCATGGATCTACTGCACAGTCACACTCTGGATGACATCGGCCTCCACTGTGTGGAGAAGATTTACAGGACCTGAGGGGGCAGAGTCACATGGTATGGATTATACTGGCAGTGTCAACTAAAAACCATTGACATCTTCCAATGCATTTTCAGTGGTTTGGCATCAAGCTAACTTGCTCAAATTAACCAACCACTTCCAGTAGAATAGGACCTCCAAATCTTCCTTGGTTACCTGCAGACTAACTTACCAGACACAGCCAAACATCTAGTTGCAAAGTTATGGCGTTTTTCTACATGTGGGGGACTGTGTTGGTTATTACATGAATCACTGAATCACAAAGTGATGCTGCAGCAGAGCAGAGTGTCCCTTCCCGTAGATTCACCCTATTGGTCCAAATTAAATCCTGGTGTCGGTTTGGTCACTGGTGGGAAATCTTCTCCACACAGGAAGAAACCAATCCAAGCTGAAGAGTGAAATCCTAAATAGCAGCGAGGCTCTGTCCAGAGATAGCTGGACTCACCGGCAAAACACCATCTCTGCCCCAACAGCCATGAAGAAGAAATGTAGGTGTTACATTATCTGATTTCTGGGTAATGAAGACCTTCAAACTTTCAGCAATTCAGTTATCTTAGGCAGAGTTCACATCGGACATTTGGCATCCGTCAAACTCATGAACAAGTATTCATTGAAACCAGGATTGATGTGGGTGTGTCTCAAAACCTTTTGAAGCGGTCTCATTTGCTGATGAATTCTGTTAGTGGATGGCGTTCACCTGTGCTCCATTAAAAGTTTGACTAGTTTAAACGTTTTTGATGAACTGGGTTGTGATATTGGGATATCGTCTGTTTTCTGATGTATCTCAAATGCTCATGTGAAAGGGTCAAAGGTAAGAGGTTTTTGCAGAACACAGACTGCATACTGTATCTCTGCATGGCGTCGGCGTTGACACCTGCTGTAACAGGACAGGATGGTACGACCCTAGAGGAACATGCAGCTATAATTGGTCCTAGCACATGACGCGTGGTGCCCTTTTCAAACTGCAGTCGTAACAGACTTCGCACCCAGCCTGCACTGGCTCATCATGATCCTTCCATTTCGTCGCTCTCAAACTTCCTTCCCGAGTTGTACTTTTTCTTAACCTTTATTTATGCAGGTAGGCGTTTTTGCTGAGCGTGCATACCTCGGCTTTTCCTGACGCAGGCTCCTGCAGCCAAAACGAATTGCTTTTCAATATTAAAGCTATGACAGCTGTTCTCCAGGAGCCGCTGAATTATTTTGTTTCTCTGGTTCATGCACCTTGGCAGAGCTGCAAGGTCATGACACTGGGCAGCTCCTAGCACAACCAGTCTTCTACTGGTGGACACTGGGAGATGACCAGTACAACCACAGTCCTCTATTGCCAGCCACTGAGCAGCTCCACTGGAGTAGATGGAGGTTTAGAAACTTGCTCAAGGGCACCAGGATAGTTGATGAGAGAGGGATAAGTGTCACTAACTCCCCCTCCTACATTTTCCAAGCCGGTCTGGGGACGTGAACTGGCATCGTCCACTCGGCAACTTGCTTCTTTAATTTTTGAGTGTGAAAGCTTGCGGACTAGATCTGATTGGCACTATATTATTATATATGGCTCTATAGCAGATAATAAAAAAACTATTTCATACCGTTAGCTCATTTTAAATACTTACAGTTGTGGTCAAAAGTTTCCATACACTTGTAAAGAACATGTATATTATGGCAGTCTTGAGTTTCCAATGATTCCTACAACTCCTATTTTTCTGTGGTGGAATGATTGGAGCACATACTTCTTTGTCACAAAAAACATTCATGAATTTTGGTTCTTTCATAAATTTATTATAGGTCTTCTGGAAATATGACCAAATCTGCTGGGTCAAAAACATACATACAGCAACTTGAATTATCAGTTTTGGTGATGTAGAAAGTTGTGTCAATCAAATTTGCTTTGTGGCATGGCCTCTTCACTTCTTGTGAGTGATTACGATTGACTACAGCTGGTGACTTCTCTGAGCCAATTGAAATAGACTCAGCCACAAACGCTACAATGGAAAAGTCTAAGGAGTTCAGCACGGATCTGAAAAAGCGGATCGTTGACTTGAACAAGTCAGGAAAGTCACTTGGAGCCATTAAAAGCAGCTACAGTAAGTATAAAGTGCATGGCACAGTTGTGTCACTACCACGATCAGGAAGAAAACACAAGCTATCACCTGCTGCTCAGAGAAAATTGGTCAGGATGGTCAAGAGTCAACCAAGAACCACCAAAAAGCAGGTCTGCGATGAATTAGAA